>JABWIB010002107.1:3499-28743 GCA_016617825.1 Platyplectrum ornatum | reverse complement strand
TTTTTTTATTTATTTTTATTAATTGGAATTCTATTCACAGAATATTATAGAAGTGGTGTCNGCACTTTTATTGTACATTTTATCACAAACTAAGGTAAATAAATATGGCTAGTTTGTATTCTGTAAACCTTTCCCATTAGAAAGTGTGGTTTCTCACATATTTTTAGATAGTGTCACTATGTAACTACTTAAAATCTGTCATTTATCTCTGGACACAGAATCATTTGACCCACTGAGTAAAGGTTCCAGTCCATTTGCTCGCTCCAGGGGCAGACGAAAACACAGAGATGGCTTTCCTCCGCCAAAAAGACGGGTGAGTGGGACCTCATATAACTTATAGTGACTACACTTTTAGGGAAAACTTTTTGCTCTATATCTATTGCGTGCAGGGTTTGAAGAGTTTTGGACAGTCCTAGAGTTTTGAGGTCTCCATTATTTTCTAGTAAAATGTGTCNGATTTTTTCACTTCTTCCAATTTCAGAAGCGGTTATCTTTTTGTTTTTAAATAGTGGCCCTTTCTAGGCCTAAATTTATTAAACTGAAAAGTGGGGATCCATCACATTCGAATTGGATTCAAGCTCACATTGTCTAGTATGTAAAATAAAACTGAGAGCTTGAATCTGATTGGTTGCTAAGGGCAACATCTCCACTTTTNAANCTCACAGCAATCTCACAGTTTAGTAAATTTAGGCTCTAGTGACCCTTTTCATATTTAGTAGGACTGCATCCTTTTGGTCCTGTTTTTGTTATCTGAGATTTTGATTCATGTCTTCCTAATGACACATTTATGCAAATACCATTAGTGTCCCTCCATTATTTGCTAACGNTGTCTCTATTTGGAAAATGCAGGTCTGTGTTCTATAAGAAAATAGTTGCCCTGGATATGAGAGAAAAAGTGTAGAAATATTACCTTCCAAACTGACACTATTTGACACTAAAATTATTTTATTATTATATTAATGTTTAGAATTTCTTTTTTTTAAAAGGGACGTAAAAAGTCAGTGGTATCTGTGGAACCAAGAAACCTCATGCAGGGATCATACCCTGGTTGTTCTGCGTTGGGCTCCACCTTAAAATATATGTATGGGGTCAATGCATGGAAGAATTGGGTTCGGTGGAAAAACACACAGGAAGAGCCAGAAGACATTAAGTTTGGAGGTAAATTACAGGACGTTTATATCTATCAAAACATAAACCATGTCCTGTAGCTCTTTGGTTTCCTACTCACAACTTTCTTTTCTCATAGTGCGGCCTGTAAAATTGAAAGAAGACATTTTATCATGCACCTTCGCAGAACTTAGTTATGGTCTATGTCAGTTTATCCATGAAGTACGCCGACCAAATGGAGAAAAATACAACCCAGACAGCATACTGTATTTGTGCCTTGGAGTTCAACAGGTAACTAGTATATTAACTGACTGCTCCTCCTACTTTTAATNAATTTTTATGCAAGTAACACAGTACAATAAATATAATACAACGGAAAAGGAAAAACACAAAGAAAAGAAAAAAGGAANAAACACAAACTAACACAGGGAGACTTCAGTAAGTGGCAAAAAGTACCATACACAGGTGTGATGTCTAGAAGGAAAGGAGGGATCCAGTGAGGCCAGGGGACACAGAGAGAGGCCCGGTTAGGGGGACGCTACAAGGGGTGCAGCCAATTTAGGGACAACAGGGACGATACCTGAGGAATAGATAGAACTAAGCAAATTTTGTAATATTTAGGGANGGTTTGATGGCGGGCATAAACATTGCATTCCTGGGGCAGATTGTGGTTGTCCAAAATGATCCAGTCCCTAAAAAGTGGGGGTTCTGTAGCCATCCACCTCCAGGAGACCATCACCTGGGACAAGCAAAACGAGGAAAATAAGTTTTAGCTCTAAACAGTNAGAATCCACAATTGAAAGCTTCAGGCGTCCAAAATAGCTATTTCCAAATCTGCAAAGTTTATTAAGCAGACTGCACAAACACTATGAGAGCAGCATTATTTCAATCTGTATACAGGATTGAATTCTGTTGTGTTTGATACAACAAAGTAATATAGGTATTTTAAGTAGAGGCCAATGTAAGCAAGAGAAATAGGGGTCAAGAGATGATTGTGTGTGTGCACACTCAATTACATTATTTGTTTTTAACAGATGCACATGCTTTCAAAGTTGTCATACAATCAACTTTGCATTTTATGTATTTTATGTTTATGTTTTACGTTTTGCCTTTTACCAGTATCTTTTTGAAAATGGAAGAATAGACAACATTTTTACAGAATCCTACTCCAGATTTATGGTGGAACTTACAAAGCTACTGAAAAACTGGCACCCGCCTGTTTTAACCAATGGTAAATGCATTCATAAAATATCATGCTTGCGATGGTGTCTCAGATGTATATTACATCTTATTCTGCATGACATAATTATATTGCTTAACTGTTCTGTAAAACTATTCCAGGTTTCATGTTTTCAAGGATCGAAGAGGAACATCTGTGGGAGTGTAAGCAGCTTGGTGCCTATTCCCCCATAATTCTTCTCAACACCCTGCTCTTCTTTACCACCAAATATTTTCAGTTGAAGACTGTGACTGAACACCAGCAACTTTCTTTTGCTTATGTTATGAGGCGTACAAAAACTCTTAAATACAACACCAAGACCACCTACCTGCGTTTCATGCCTCCATACCAGAAGCCAGAACTGGAGCATGGTTTGTATTAAAATTACAGGGGGGATTAGTTACATTATATTCTTAACTTATTAGGTATGCTCCACAATGGACCATAGTATATAAATATTTAATGCTGGTGGTTTGACCGATGGGTGCAAAGCTTGCACATCTTCTGAATCATCAGTTCATTAGGGTGTTTTTTTTATTATGGGTACTGTGAATTTGTTGAGATTGAAGACATTTTGGAAGCTTTTCATACAACTTTAATCTTGAAGGTAAAATGGTTCTAGGTTCTATTAAGAGGTATTTTAGAAGCATTCAGTGTATCAGTTTAATGCCAAAAATGCAAAACCATGCACTTAGCACACAAAAACTCTAATGCTTAATATACCATTAATGGCATTACATTAGAAAACACGAAAGAGGAAAGGGATTTAAGGGTCACCATTTCATGTGACTGAAAGGTAGCTGGGCAATGTAACAAAGCAATGAGAAAGGCAAGTCAGATGCTTGGTTGCATAGGGAGAGGAATTAGTAGCAGAAAGAGGGAAGTAGTAATGCCTCTCTATAGGGCACTGGTGTAGTTTCTCCGTGGAATAGCCTCCCATCAGAAGTGGTGGAGTCTAATACTACAGAACAGTTTTTGCATACTTGGAATAAATATATGGGTATTCTGAGTCTCAAACAAAAATTAGAGAAAATAGAAACGTGTATAGTTTTAAATACACAATGGAGCAGACTGGATGGGCCATGTGGCTCTTATCTACTGTCACTTTCTATGTTTATGTTTTATGTTGCTGTCCAATATTAGGGATATTATCAAATGCATTTAAAAGAAAAAAATATTCATTCAGTGATATTTTAATATTTGTTTCATGAATGTGGTTTGAAATCACATAGACACATAGATGTAATTCTTGAAAATGTTGCTGCTTTCTGTTGCCACGGGAATTGCCTGTTATTAAAATAAGAAAAAATCAGACACCCCACAACATCTCCAAATTAATTGTGAATTACTCAGTGATTTATCTTTCCCAGGGAGAGGTTGATGCTTGTAATTTNTTTAGGGGTGATTACTAATAATTACAATGACTGCAGTATCCTCTTTAAATAACAAGAAATTGACAAATATGTTTATTCACTTTTACTCTTTCTGCAAATATAAACATAAATGTTCTTCTCTAGGTATGCATTTAATATATTATTTAATATTAATATTTGATTAATATATTATATAAATATAAAAATACAGTGCAGTTTACACAGGTTTTCTTTAACTGTATTTCAGAAAAGGTAACAATGGGAAAACGAAGAAGACTAGATGAGGAGGACGGACAATTTGTGATGGAGATGGCTGAGAACACAGACAATCCTCTNAGGTGTCCAGTCAGGCTGTATGAATTTTACTTGTCAAAATGGTAAATACTTTGCATTTATGGCAATTCTGGTTTGTTGCATGTCTTTGAAAGCTCACTTAAGCTGGCCACACACTAGATTATTATCAGCCTAATCCCATGATTATTTTGTGTTATGCTAGATAACACTCTAGTGTGGGGGATATTTTTCTTTTAAAACTGTGATAAAATGCCAGTAAAACGCTAAAGGCATAATTATCTGATCAGATGGAAAATCCGATTGATAATCGTATCCTAGCCTCGGATTTTGATTTATATCTGGTTACCTTGATGAGCTTATCCGCGTTGCTGTGAATGGATAGAAGAAGTCCTGTGCNGTTTGACAGGCATCCCATNCAATCAGCTAAGCAGGATGACTGTCACTCTGACTGCCACTCAGCGCAGGACTACATTCTCCATTCACTATTATCGTTCTAGTGTATTGGGCCGATTGCGGAACATTTTCACAGCGGGAAATTGTTCCATTTATAGAGTGATAATTGTTCTAGTGTGTGTCAGCTTAAGCTATGTCGTAGAATAACAGGATCACACTAAAGCTTTTACCCATGTAGATTTTTGTAGTTTAAAGTTATACCTGTTTGTTTGTACCATGGATCAACGTCCTTATTTTATTTATTTCTCTGCTGCCTTCAAAGTTATGAATATGGAAGGGTTGTGGGAGTTTTTTTGTTCCCCAGCTTAGGTGCTCCTTCTCTCTTGTNTTCTTTGCGTGCATTACTTAAAAATCAGTTTGTCCTGGATCATTATCTCCACATAAANATTTTTTATTGCCTTGAAAATATTATTTTTAATTTATTTTGCNGTTGACTATTGCTCATTTTTATAATCTATATTGTTTAGTCAGTGTAATGACTAAAATATATTTGCATAGGCAGTATAGTTTTGGCTTCATCCTTCTTTTCTTTTACCCCCCAAGCAGTTCTGAAAGTGTGAAGCAACGGAGTGATGTCTTCTACCTGCAGCCAGAGCGTTCTTGTGTGCCCAATAGCCCCATGTGGTTCTCCAACATGCCCATTGACCCAGGCACATTGGACAGCATGCTGACTCGCATTCTTATGGTTCGAGAAGTTCATGAAGAACTGACCAAAACAAAAGAGGACTCTGAAGTGGAACTGTCTGATTAAGTTTGCATTTGGATCACCTTGGACCCCAAGTTCCAAAACCTCAACCACAACTTCTGCATAAGTGGAGCAAGCCTAAACTGTGAATATAACATTTTTCACTCTGGACGTGTACACTGCCCTCCTTTTAACCCAAAGTTCATGAAGTGTGTGGATGGATATATATATAAACGTCCCCAGTGGGGACGTGTATATATAATACATGTCCCCACTGGATCTCAGTGAGACTCACATCTAACAGNATAGTAACTTTGTGAGAGGATAAGCAGACAGTGATGAGCAAAAGACTCTACAATGCTGAGTTTAGAAAAAAAATGAACATTAATTACTTTTTAACTGGAGCAAAATGAGCGATTGCTTTGAACTCTTTCTTCCACAATATGACTTATAATGCTGGAAAGAGCGAGGGCTGTGTTGAGAAAGAAATCTCTTCTATACTTGTTTTGATTGACATTGTTGGGTGAATTGTGGTGCCACATATTAGATTCACCATGAAGGGCCACAACAATAGAGGGGGAAGTCTATTATCACAAGAATCCATAGCAATGAGTTCCAAGCCCCTTAAACATAGTCATACCTTCACTTTAATCCCACAACATTACACATTTAACCCAGTATCATTGAGGGTCAAATAATGCCTACTTTCACATCTTACAGTGCTATCGCTATTTTACTTACACAACCAACTGTCCACATAGCACACACAAAACTGTATTCACAGAGATCAGGAGTATTTATACCTTTAGACCAAATTAAACCAATCTACCACTCCGTGTGGAGGTAGCACAAGAAACATAGCTCTAGTAGAAACATGCACATGCATCTCAATCAAAGGAAAATATGTCCATATGCTTTCGTGTGACATAATTTGGTATTTGTCTACTTTTCAGTAAGGCATGCCGCCTTATATTATATTCCAATATGACCAGAAGGATCTGCAAAGTGTCATTAATCTTTTAGGGATTTTATTATGTTACTTTTGTTTTCACAATTGTTATTGTGTGCAAGGTTAAAAGCATATCGAGTTTTTACAGCATCACTATTTAAAGCTGTGTAACAGGCTTGTCTATTTTGTGTTTACAACATTTTCCTAGGCAGATTACTGAAGCTGTAAACTTAACAAAAGGTAGCAAAAATATAACGCTAAAGTTCCATCATTTGGTGTTGATGTGACTGTAAGTTCTACTTAGTCAGAAAGGCACAAACCACCCTGTGCTAAATAACTGGTCTAAGAGAAATAGCAATGAAAATATCCTTCCAGAGTTTCTTTAATGTGTTCACATACAAAGATACGTTTTTTTTATATATCTTTTGTAATCATCCCTCACTTGTTACCAAGGGCATTACACAGCAAGGCCAATTTACAGACTCTTCCAATTAACATGTTAATTTCTTCATCATTGAACCAGAGAAAACTAAAAAAAAAAGAAAAAAAGCACCCTTACCATTGAAAAAGTTTTNAATTTTAAATTTTTATTTTTTTTGTAGATTTATGGGGAAAATGACAGTGGACTTTTTATTGTTTCTAAACAATGGATAAATCTGTCAGACTCACAGAACATACTGTTGCAAATATATATGATACAGTTACAGGAACAAGCTACTGTTTCTGTACATTACTGTTAAGTCATTACCCTCTTTTCTATCAAAGGGGAGCCTGACGTAGTGCATTATGTTGCTATCCCTTATATTTTCAAAGGGTAGTAATGATTCTCATTTTTTGCATTTTTTTTTTCCTTTTTTTTTTGTTTTAGCAGATACAGAGTTTAATATTAAAGACAGAGTAGTCCCATTTTTTTGTGTATCTGTTCTTATCCTGCTTGTACAATAAATCACTGATTTGGTGTTTTTAATGTAAAGAGTTGTGTGATTTGTATAAAAACAAAACAAACTAATCTGTTATACCGGTATTTGCCCCTATGATGAAGCTATTCCACCACCAAGACCATAATTGTTTTATCTCCTTGGTTGTGGATTTGTCTTCAGGTTTCCCATTGGATCCANTTTTGGATGCCCTAAATGGTACTCTTTGGTCAAATGTACATACACAACATCAAGTTACCAGTAACTTTTACCTTGGACCTGTGCATTTGACAGTTAAAAACTATCCTTTTTGGAATTTTGTAAGGTCACCCAATAGTCATAGTACAGTTGCCAAATTTAAACAAATCAGACAAGATGAGCCACAGACTGGCATCATTTTCAAAGAACCTCCAGTATATAATTCTTCTGTCTCATGAATGTGGGGTTAGCCATACATTCCTCCTGATATTCCTCAGATATTGTTAACCATTTGTTGAGTAAAGTTTGCACACAAGTATTGTTTAGTGTTTAGGCACATTTTTTTGTCAATGGTGATGTAAACAAACAGAACCANAGTTACTGGTCAGAGACAAACCCTCGCTAGATGGAAAGAAAAGAGGAACTCCAGACGGTGTTGTGATGTCGCGACCGGTGGGTCAGGTGTTGTGTAGTACCTGGTTCTGCTTCTTTCCTGAGCTCACCTTAGAGCGAGGCAGGTGGGACGGACCCCCAAACTGNCCTTATCTTCTGGAGGAAAGGAAATGTAGGCGGCCAATCAACGTCTTTATTTAAAATGGTTAATAATCCCCGTAATAAACAGAGAATACTTTTCGGTAGCCGGCATAAATNAAAAAATGGACAATTTTCAATTGTAGATATGACAAGGTATGTTCAGTAGTAACAATGTTCAACCTTAGACAGGACTAAAACAAACTACTGTCTTAAACAAAAATATTCTAATAATTCTGTTTTGTCTTTTTCACAAAAATCATTTAGATTCAATGTTAACTGTTCACAAATCCACCAAGTGTCCCTGGGGTTTAGCTTAAGCTTAGTCTCTCAGGAGTAGTTGTAAACCCGTAGGTTCTTGGTGCTAGTATAATTACTTCTCGCCCCTTCTCTTCTTTACATATACTTTTGCAGGGGATTATCCCTGTTAATTGATGCCAAACTTAAACCATGTCAGATAAAAGCTGCCATAGTACTCACCGGTTACTATGTCTGCTTTTATGAATGAAAGTCTTCTCTGTATATTTTTTTAATGTTGNGTTTTCCAGCTTTAAAAAATATATTCTGATGACTTTTATTTATAAAAGCTGACNTAGGGCCAGATTTCGACTTACACTCTCATCACTTACACTACCATGAGCAAAACCATGTTGAATTTCAGGGGNGATAAATGAATGTTAGTGTTTGCATGCAGGNACAATAGTTGCTGGCTTTTATGAGTGCAGCACTCGCTGTATAGAAACATTTGCAGAGCCTCTGCGCTAGCAATGCATGCGCATGGATGAGGGGTATAGGACATTCCTCTCTTCCTGTGTGCGATCCTGAGAACAGTAACACTCCTGATGCTATAAGTCCAAGTTCAGCCTCCATCAGAAATAGAATAAAATAAGATAAAACTACCATAGAACTGCTACAAAATCTTTATTGGTAGTTACAAACGGTATTTGAGTACAAATAATCCCCTAGCACATATGACGCTATCTGCCTGATAAAGTCTTGAATGACGAAACGTGTTGGTACCAGGACATGTATGCACGCGGCAAGTCTGAATTCCAGCTGGTCTTGGAAATCTATCACCAGAGTCTGTACAGGACGCCGCCGGACTCTCAACATAGGGTGATATAAAGACACTGCCAGCAAGCGTTGTCCTTTTACTGATATGCTGTATTTTATCTTTCTGATTTTACTTTAGAATATTCTAATAAACTTTATTTTACATAGTGGAGAACATGAGCTTTACTCTAAATGGTTGCTATGGGCAACATCCCCACACTCAATTTCTCTGCAATCTCCCTGCTTAGTAACTTTCAGCATGTGACCAAATTATCATGCCAAATTAGAGCCAATGGTACTTCCTCTTCTTAGCGGCCTTCTTGCTGTTATGCTCACCACGCTACTTACGTATCTTCACTGATCTTACCCTTGCTAAAGGACAAGGCTGAAGTTGGCTTCTTATCGGGCAATGGAAGTTGCATGTGGGTCAGATGGAAGTGTCCACCGTCTGTTCAAATTAATTGCCCAAGGTCATTTAACCCTTGCCAAACCCCAGCTACTTATTCAAAATGGTAAATTTAGTGCCCACTTTACCACCCTATTATATGCCCAAAATATTTCTGTGAAAGCTAATAAAACAATTGAAATGAATCAGAGAGATAATGCTGATGTTTACTAACATATTAACTTCCAACATTGTATTTGTTAAAATTACATTCTATGAATAAGAAGCTGCAGCATGAATAAGAAGGCAACTTCAGCCTCGTTGCTGAAGGGGGCAATGGGCACACCCTGTCACTAACCCCTCACCTTAACCCACTTCAACCACTACTACTTGTCCGTCATCCTCTTCAGCGCCCTTCACAACCCCAGCAGCCGCCACAGCCAGGCCGGGCATTACGTAGCAGTTGCCGCAAAGATGAGGAAGTACCGAGCCAACCTGGTTAAATGGATGTATAATGCAATCATTACCAAGGCACCTCAGTGATCAGCGGCCAAAGACATTATCTCAGGGTTGCCTACTTTTTCAAATGGATTTCAGGGAGATTGTGACAAGCGCTATACAAAAGGGGTGTAACTTGCGCCACCAAAGGGGTGTGTCCTGTGGATAGCTCCACCCATGGGTGTGTCTAGCTCGGTCATGAGAACTATTTCACTATAAAAATAGCAGCATTAGTATTTATTGTTTCTGAAATTATCAGTAAATAATCACTTTCACTATTTATTGTGAATAGATGTAAATAGGAGAACCAGTAACTTCATTATCTTTATAGAAATAGGACACAATGTGTGATTTCTATCATCATAACACAATGTCTTCTTCACATGAATGATCATCAGGGAGATTATCCAGCACTTCAGGGAGTCAGGGAGATCAGCCACTTTTCAGGGAGTCTCCCTGATATTCCGGGAGAGTTGGCAACCATGCATTATCTAGGCCTCCCTAATCATCCCATATACCCCATACACATGCACGATATAGAACTTGCTCATTCAATGCAAGACAATGCCTGACAGGGCTCAGCGTGATATGGCCGCTCTTTCGGGCTCAGAACTGTGACCCACCAACCGCTAGTCACAATACTGCGCACCGCTAACAACCATCCCCGCAGGAGATAGCCGCGCACGCGTTACTCCAGTGTTGCTTAGCAACCCNGTGCCGTGCTCTGAGTAGGAAGTGGCGTCGTTCATAAACTGGAAGGAACCGGAAAAGGCCGGATGTAAACGCCGCCTGGTGTCACGACCCCGCGTGATTAGGATATCGTGACAGAAGAAACGCGGGGGGAATCTCAGACGTGCACTGGTGCCACAAGAACGGTATGTAGAGAGGGGTGTGCGTATAATGGCATATACCGAGGGGGTGTAGTGGGCCGGCCGGTGCTGAGGTAAATGGTTCTGTCACGGGCGGTCACGGTACTGCTGCTGGGAATAGTTCTGGCTGGTAACTGTTTAGTACTGGTTCATATAAAGGCTCTGTGTGCTGAGTAACGTTAGCGTGGGGTTTCTGTCAGGCACGATTACACACTCTGTACTGATCCAAATAGACCAGGTCTCCTTCCTCCATAAGTCTACTTATATATAGATGTGGATGTGTCTTATTTGTAGTATTTTATCATTGATATCTTTTCAGATTGTTCCCTCTGATATCTATATATTATAGATATAGGTAAGGTAAAGTAATGGAGAATAATAACTCGGCTTATTGTATTTCCATTAGTCTTATGCTGGGTACACATCAGAAAGATCATCTTTCCAATCAACAGATAAATGACCCTCACTGCAGAAATGAGTTCAGTGTGTACTCACATAACATGCATTTTGTGAGTACACATGTAACAGATTTCTGCAGTGAGGGTCATTTATCTGTTGATTGGAAAGATTATCTTTCTGATGTGTACCCAGCATTAGTTTTCCCATGTGAACGGTATGCAGTTTTATGACAAATGTCTTCCTCAGACGGAATGTCTCCTGGCATTTGTAGAAACCCTCTAAGAACATATGGTCATAGTTACTTTCCATTTGCTTTCNCTATATCGATATAGTGTGCACTGGCTTCTGTTAGTGGTGGCTCAATGATGTGAAAGTGTCTGTTTCTTGACAGATTTGGCAGAATGGCTCGTGGGCAGCAAAAAATCCAGTCCCAGCAGAAGAATGCCAAGAAACAAGCCGAAAAGAAGAAACATGGAAGCGATCAGAAAGCCGCTGCAAAGGCAGCACTGGTGTTCACGTGTCCTGTGTGCAGGGTAATGGTCAGATCTCCCTATTAGACCCAAGCTCCCTAAGTACCAATTTATCATGTGCTTTGTCTTCTCTTTTTCCTTGTATGTTATTGCTTGGCATATTTATTACACTAGTGCTGTGTTATTTATTTATGAAAATCCCATATTATTCATTTTAGTTGGTAAACCTCATGAATATTCAATCATCCATGTTTATTATGTCTGTACCATTCATACAGTCAGTTACAGATTTTGTATATAATTTTTTCATTTAGACACAGATGCCTGATCCGAAAACCTTCAAGCAGCACTTTGAAAGCAAACACCCCAAGTCTCCAATGCCTCCAGAACTAGCTGATGTGCAAGCATAACATAATAAAGGTGAGCGTCTCATTACTTTTGTGAGATCTATATTATTAACATACTGTAGTAGTATTTTATTGTTTGGAATACAATAGTAGAAATGGAAACGGAGGGTTAATGTAGGGATTGACAATATGTAATTTATAAAAAAAAATTACTATTAAATATTTATCTTCTGTTCATTATGCCTTAACAGTCTTGTTCTGTTAAATCAAAAATCTTGATTTCTATAAAAAAAAAGTTAGGCACCATTTTTTTTTAGCAAAATGTAATAAACACCCTTATACTTTATAAGGAAAAATTAAGTTCTTAGACCCTGAGTCAGATGAAAGCATACATGAGACATCAGGGTGCACCCAAGAATGTTTCATTTTGTTATTCATTATGTATGGATCTCTTACAATATAATTTCATGCATTCGTTATGCCTAATAACGAATACATTGCAGTTAAATAAAAGATCTTATGGATACATATTGTACATTGTTTGATAAATAAACATTTTACCTATTGGTTAAGCTTCATGTGTTATTTTAATTTAGCGTGTAACATCCCGATTTTCCTGCAAGATGCATGAATACACATGCATTCATACAGACAAACTTTTATAAACATACATTCATATGCACGTACACACTTGTATACATAAATAAGCTTTGAAAACCTTATGCTTTCTCATAAACATTGTCTCAGACTTCACCACAACGTGTGTTTAACCACAGAGGAAATCTCCAGCAGCTGCTAAATCTTCTGAAACTACAGGAATTTTTACCAACACCATCCTCTTTTCTATTGGCTTATAATTTTCTACACTGTGAGGTGATGTCTGTAATAAACTCGGGGACCTAGTGTCTGGGCATCTTCTGCATGTTTTATCTATCTATAACTAGAAAAGCACTGCAGCAATTTTCCATGGCCTCATCAATAAGTGTATCTGGCATGTGTACACGCCCATGGCACCAAATCTGTAGATAGTGTAGGTTACACAATTTACACAGGCTCACAACATGGAGTCCACACTCCATTTTGCGGCAAGTTTCCCAACCCAGATTGAGGAAAACTGTTTGCTGCAGTCTGGGTCCAGCCCATTGTCCTTAATTTAGGTGGTGATCCACACCTGGTTGCTATGACTGCTAAAAGGGTGGAGGTTTTACTAAATGTTGGAAACTGTAATGGCAGGTTTACTTCATTTGACATTTTTATGAGCATGTGTTTTTTTTTTTTTTCCTTCAATTTATTAGAGGAGTTGTTCTCAATGATTGTACTCATTGATGCAGTTTTTGTAGCCTACATACTTTACATGACTATGTAAATTCTTTGCAAGATGTAGAAAACATCTGTTTTGTGTTTTACATAATAAAGATTGGTAGCTAGTATTGGAATGGTTGCTTATGGCAGCTCCCTGCTGGTGTTCTAAAATTGTCTTCCCAAGTCTATACCTATGCTTGTTTCCGATTGTACCAAACTTCTGCATGTGTTCTGTTGCATTGTAAGCAACTGAAAAGAAATGGTTTCTCATAAATAGAGGCTGTATTTTTCCATTCCCTTCTTCCAAAANTCCTTCAGTACGATGCCTAATGTTGAATTAATCATGCTCATGCCTTAACGCGTCGGATGCATTTATTGGGCATTAATTGTAAAAATCCATCATAGCCTTTTTCTTGTGCTATGGGCAGGGCATTGTAATACATGATATTTGTTTGCTATTCCACATATACCCCACAGAACACCATGGGGTATATTTACTAAGCGGTGAGATTGAAAAGTGGGACTGTTGCCCATGGCAACCAATCAGATTCAAGTTCACATTCTCCAGAGTATAAAATGAAACTGAGAGCTTGACTCTGGTTGCTATGGGCAACTTCCCCACTTTTCAATCTCACTGCTTAGTAAATATACCTGCCTGTGTTAAAAGCTTTCTTTGTTTAAATCATTGTAGACATACATTTTTTTATTATTATTTGTCCACTTGAATTTTACCACTACTGGAATCTCCACGAAGTTTCTTAACATAGTACCATAGTTGCCACCCATTGTGCTGAAATGAGCCTATCTGTACTTTGTCTTTCTAGAAATAATGAGCCTGTATAGTTGGTTTACTCCACTTATACCAAATCTAATATTCTAGACTAGCCATGTGTTCTATTTAAGTGTATAAAGTGTTACAAAAAACAAACACTTGCTGAGTAAAGCATCCATTATTGCTGTTCTTGAAGATTTTAGAAGTTTTCTGTGTTATTTCAATTTGTTTTAGTTTATTAAAAAATAAAAAAAAACTTNACAATTGATTAGCTATAGAGGGTGCTGATGGTGTGTTCTTGTGTTTTCCAGATATATCTTCATCTGATGAGTGCACTGAGTGAAGTGGGTTGAGCATCTCTAAAAGCCATTTCTTCTTCAATTGTGGGCAACCTAATTACTTTAAGTTAAGTCGCGGTTGAGTGACATGAGAATATTTGGACTTTGATGCTGCAACAACTGCTAAGAATTCACAGTATGGGTTTTTTTATGCCACTTGGGTTACACTGTTTGGATATTTTTAATTCTTTATGAAAGAAACATTGCAAGTTTAGTAATTTTCCTCACCTTTTCCTTGCTGAGAATTGTCATGGAAATTAATTTCCATTTCAAGGAAAATTATTACAAACCCAGTTTTAATTTTAAAAGATTCCTAACTAAATGCCTGTGTTTTATTAGCATACAGTGGGCCATTCCATCCAGGTATTTTAGCTTTGTAATACATATGTCTACTGCATTCCAGTGCAGGTATTTATATCTGCCCTGTGGCTTTGTATATAGGCCAGCCGTTTAATCATGGTAAAATGGCTTTCTAGCTGCCAACACTAAACACTTCGTACATTACCTTGCTATCACCAGCTTTGCCCAAGAAAAACCACTCCATGCAATGTAACCCAATACTTAACACAAACATGATGCCAACCATAATTACTGTGGCAATGAAAATAGGTATTTTATGTCTTTAGGAAGTTTTGAATTCAATTCAGTGCTTAATTTTCTTCATTAATTTACATACTTGCATTGGTATGAACCACTCTTTTAGGTAATATTCTTGGCACATTTATATCTNCCCTGTATCTATAGTAGCAAAAAGAAGTCTGATAGATAAATTCCCTTGCAACATGAAACCAGCAACCTTCTTTAATTACCCTTGGTTATTACATTTCTGTTTATGAAATATGAATACTTACTCCTACTGGAATCCATCTGTGCCAAGTTTTCTGTTGAAGTCAGTAAGAAAAGTGTATTGATTATCACGAGAACATGAAATTTAAAAGGTTGTGTCCTGGTTTTTTCCCCCATGTAATAGAGGTAAAATGAAACAAGACACTTTGTCTTAACGACAAACCAAAATATATGTAATTTTCCAATATCCTCTGAATTATAGAAGTAACAACCTACAATTCCCTGTGTATGCCTATGTTAATAAGTTTTTTGGGTTTTTTTTGTGTAACAAACTTTAATAAATATCTCATTTGGAATATTTTTGTGGTTTATAAATGTGTGTCGTATTGGTGTAACATAACCAAAACATGATAGTAGACGTTCCACAGAAAAACAATATTGTTTGTGTATTGTGTTCATTAGGTTGAACTTGTGCTTGAGCCCAGTTATTCTTCTTAAGTATATATCTGCTTCTAACTTTCCTCCTTTCAATTTCTTGCAAGATTTGACTTGTTTGACACACCATTAAAATCCATTGCACACTCTTTAAATCCATTGATCAGTGTGTGTTTTGGCTATGCTGCATGTTCAATGCAACTCAAAGCTCAATTTATTTACTATAATCCAGACCAAAAAACAGCTAGTTATTCTTCATCAAGGAATTTTATATGAACAATCAAGTTTGTGTAAATATTCCATAGGACAGATGTCTGAAACTTCCAAATTGGGTGCAAAATAAAGAAACTTGTACACCAATTTCATATGAACCAGTACAATTTAATAATGCTTCAACATGAATTCAAAACTTTATGTACTAATTAATAAAAAATAATGTAGTAATACCCACCCCTTCTATGTTTTCCCTGGTAGTGATAGATTAATGATGAAGGTGCAATAGCTGACAAACTCCCTGCAGTGGAAGCTGCATAGAATTGGACAATATCCAAACTTAAAACTAAAGTTTGCCATACACTATGCAATAAATTTTTCCAATAGATCAGTTTCACTGTTATTAGACTTGTGTTGGGAACATCATCTCTCACCTGTAATACGTATTGTAACTAATTCAATTTGCCTCCCCTGCAATTCAACATGGTTTTGCCCATAAGTGTGTAAAGTTGGGCATACACTAAGATAAATTGTTCTAATCAAAAGATTTTTCAAGAGTAGGTAAAACCATGTTGAATTGCAGGGGAGGCAAATTTGCAATACGTATTACAGGTGAGAGATGATGATTCCTAGCACAAGTTTAATAACAGTGTAACAGTAACACTGGTCAGTATCTCTATGCAAAATGCAAAAATAAAGTATTCTCCCTGCATGCAAACACTGACATTCATTTTACCTCCCCTGCAACTCAACATGGTTTTACCCACTCTTGACTAAAGCTGGTCGATTGGAACAATTTATCTTACAGTGTATGCCCAGCGTTAGAGGGGAGAATTACCTGCCTTTCTGTATTTATCAAAATCTGATAAGTGTATTAAAATAGTATTTCCAGAGATGTTAGATCTTATAATTGATACAGATACAGTTTCTCCTAAACATCGGTTTATGAATTGTATTGCTATGTTGTGTAATATTTTACGTCCTGGCACTTTTCATAAAACCAACTTATCTATATTACAGTTTGTAAAGTGTGTATGGTGCTGAAGTAGCAATAGTTAATGTAATTTTGTTGTATGGGTGTGTGTGTGTTCTCATAACAGCATGTTATGAGTTGATCTAGAGTTTTAGAATAACAACAAAAGCAGGTATCTGTTGCAATGGGAGGGTGGAGAAATTCTTAATTTTGAATGCAAAAAAGTACATTGCTTTTACTTGGTTCACACACATTGCATCAATGTTTTAATTTACTGTATATACTCGAGTATAAGCCTAGTTTTTCAGCACAATTTTTTGTGCTAAAAGTGCCCCCCTCGGCTTATACTCGAGTCATTGTCCTGGATGATGTCAATGAGTTATCCCATTTTTTTTTAGATTAAATTAGGCATCTCGGCTTATATTCGGGTCGGCTTATACTCGAGTATATACGGTACCTTTGCAGCTTACCATGGTTTTGGTGATGTATTTTTTTTGTCTATCTGTTTTTATTATTCTCAAACTCTGAAGGGTATATTTACTAAGTAGCGAGATTGAAATGTGGGGATTTAGCAACCAATCAGATTCGAATTCACATTCTCCAATGTGTAAAATGAAATTGAAAGCTTGAATCTGATTGGTTGCTATGGGCAACATCCCCACTTTCCAATCTCGCCACTTAGTAAATATACCCCCGAGTCTGCTACTATATGTAGAACACAAATATCTCAAGCAATTTCCGAAAATGTTAAAAGGAACAAAGGAATATATAATATATTTTGTAAATAAAGTTAAGCAATTAGTTCTAAGAATTCAGTGATATTGTTGTGGTTCAGTGGATACATGCTTTCCTCCTGTTCATACACGGCAAGACCTAGGCCTAAATGTACCAAGCAGGGAGATTGGTTGCGGTGGGCAACATCCCCACTTTTTTAATTTCCCTGCTTAATAAATTTAGGCCCTAGTGTTTGATAATAATGTACAGGTTATTGGTCGTAGATCCTCATCAGCTTAGTTGCGGCTGGTTGAAGGGGACCAAATCCTGTGCAGGGTCGATGTGGTTCCTTTTCACCAGCTGCAACCAAGCAACACATCGATTGTTCTTCCGTCTTAACCACACTGTAACAGTGTTACATATACACTTAAAATTTATTTTCTACTTGGCTATTGAGCTAGACCACCAACCCTGTTATAACCCTATATTCCATTGGCACTTGAATTACTAATTACATTGTGCAACAAGAGACTTCTGCAAGGGTAACTTGAATAAGAGAAGGAAAATATGTAGATTCAAGTAAAGGTATAACAATGACTCATAAATTGGCTATTTTGTTGCTGTATTATTGAGTACACACAAATGCAACATTGCTTACTGGGTGTAAATGTTAGTACCCAAGTTTGGTTCAGGTTCTTGATGATATCCAGTTGAGGTTCCACCTTCAGGTTACATACTTCTTAACATTCCATAGCCACAAAATTTAGTATGGGCATATAAAGAAGTATGTTTCCTTCATGTGAAAATAGAGGGCAGTCCACCACTTGTAATATCAGTCTTTTAACACAAGATTTTCTGTGAAGTTGAACAGACTTAGCATCTATATATATGAATAGAACTGGAAGAGCTGGTTAAACAAATGCAAAAACTTTTATACAACATGTTACGTTATTTGTCAAACGAAGTCTAAAAACCTGGCTTATTTCTGAACACAATAAATACATATGGCTTATGAAAAAGATTAACTATGAAAGTGTTGTGTTTGTCTGAGTAGACTTATATATACACTGTGTAAACTGAAGCGGATCCTTGCTGCCTACAGATGCATAGCTCTGTGCTGTTGTCACATGTTTGTGTACTGCCATGCAAGTGTAGCATTTTACACTTACACAGGATGGGTGGAGTAATCAGGAGGAACTGACGAAATGCCAAACATGCATTTGGATATTTTGTGTATGTGTTCTATAGTTTAGAAAAAATTGGGTAGACCTGTCCTTTTGAAAATATGCCACTGTATATAGGAGAATTTTACATAAATCACACATACAGGTCAAAGGCTTTAAAATACTAGCAACTTTTATCCTATGCTATATTAAATAGTTTTGTATGAGCTGCTCCCGTAAAATGCAAAATACTGTACATTTACAATGACTTATGACACCATTACTTTATAACTAATTTATTATGTAGGAACCTTTATGCTGCAGTGAAACTTCCACGCTTCCTTATGGAGGCGCAACTAGAGACATGCTTTATTTTTCTGGATATAAGATATTAATAATGGAAATAATGTGTATAAAAATTTGTTATGAATACTAATAACCAAAGGCCAATACAAAGATAGATTGAAACTGAATGATAAATATTACATAACCCAGGTTTTTTTGTCAGTGGAAATGGGTCACAAAAAAAAAACCCAGGTCAAGTGACCCATGTTTTTTCCTGGTACCAATGTAGGGTTTTTACTGGAATTTTTCCCGGGTCACTGCAGTGAAAAAGGGGTCTTTTGATTCACCTGGGAAAAATGCAGGGTAAAAACCCAGGTTTGGACCTGGGTTTTTGGTGGAAAAGAGGTATTAAGCAGCTCAATCAATTTCCACGCTGTTTGAAAAGTGTCCTGATGAGTCTCAAAAGGGTGAAACAGCTGAGAATGCAATAGTCTGAGCAACTGTTACATCGCTGGNCCTGCAGCCTTTTGAATCCACCAATACAAAAAGTGCATTTATTCTTATCAGCTGTATTTATATAATGGTTGCATTACAACGTTAGGGTCTGTGATTGTATGTAATGAATGGCTGGCCAGCTATCTCCATGCTCAGCACTTATTTTAAAACTATTTAAATGCACAGAAATATGGTAGCGTTGTCATGCTTAATGTGAACATTAATTGCACATTGATTAACTATAAGTGTTTGCACATGTTATGTTTAGATGGGTGGGGGTTACCTTTGATTAAAAAACCTCTAAGGTATATTCACCTTATGTAAACCTATGTAAAAAAAAACAGAAAAACATTGCGCTTCCTGGTATATTTAATGTGATCTAGATGTGTCAGCAGCAGTTATTTAAACACGCACTTACATGATAAACTTCTTATGTACTAGCCAAAACATTTTAAACATTTCTTAATGTAATTTTTTTGGCTAAATATAAATCTTAATTCATACTCATCACAATGCTTTGTGATGAGTATGTGATGANCTTTTGGTTTGGGATGAGCATTGTGATGAGTATGAATTAAGATTTATATTTAGCCAAAAAAATTACATTAAGAAATGTTTAAAATGTTTTNGCTAGTACATAAGAAGTTTATCATGTAAGTGCGTGTTTAAATAACTGCTGCTGACACATCTAGATCACATTAAATATACCAGGAAGCGCAATGTTTTTCTGTTTTTTTTTACATAGGTTTACATAAGGTGAATATACTTGTGCATAAATGTACAATATAACATGTCTTAGAACATCTTAGAGCATAGGCTGCAGATTCACTGCCTTTACACTTATGAGTCTAATAGTTGAAACCACATTGTCTGTGTATTGCTTAAAGGTATGGTAGAGGATACAGGATACAACCTCAAAATAATGTATTTGGATTGAAAAAGGCTGGTTACAAATGATATTTAATATATTACTGTTTACTGACTTTTCTAAATAGGTTTTTGTCTAGTATAAACTTGGTAATGGAGATTCCAACTTGCACTGAGTTATCTGCTGCTTTGATGCTCCCTTAAAAGGCCTGGCATTAGAGAATAATATGAGAAGAGGCTGTCACACTGGGCCTAGTTTCTCCCCCCTCCTAAACATCACACTTGTGCAGCTTTCATATAACATAGCTGTGTGAGGGACCATCACAGATGTCAAACATAGTTGATTTATAGAGTACGGCTAAGACCCAGTTGCTGTTTTTCTGCCTTATTTTTGTCTAAAACTGTGATCCTTATTTGACCCTGAGGCCTTTTTCTTGGGTAGTGAGTAAACACAGGCAGATTTCCACCTAATTACCTATTATAGTGGTTGATTTTTACCATAATAATTTCAGCAACCTTGCATAGCATGCTTTAAATGTTAATTAACATTTTAATAACTAAAAAAAGCTGCCCTACTTTATAGTTATTGCTTAGGAACTATTTTTTTTACATACACAGTGGAATGTTAGAAGAGATGTTTATATAGTAAATATTTCAACTCAGATAAGATAAATGTTTTGGGGTTTAAAAGGGTCTATCCAAGTGTGAGCTGTATTATGATACAAGTTGTGGTTTGTAATTTCTAGAACACCTGCCCTATATATGAGTTACAATTATTAGTAGTACCGTGCTGTCACTTACCTCTTGCGGTCGATGTCCTTCATCACAGGTGCCCAAAGCCAAACTAAGTCACAAGTGTCCCCTCTTGTACCCAGTGTATTTGCTGGTGTCTATCTCACCCCTTCACCTCCCCCAAGTCTCCTATCTCCTCCTCGGCCCTCCTCTGTGTCTCTCCTCCCTGCTATTTTTGGCAGCTCCCCTGAGCTCCTCCTGGCTATTAATATTAGAAGTGAGAAATTCATCTGCTCCCTGCTATATAAGGTAAAGGAAGATGCTATAGAGGGATCCATGTGTATAGGGATGCCAGAAGCCACAAAGCTGGCACCACAAGTGGAAACAGATTTGCTTGTAACAATGGGTATAAAGGTACAAAGTAGGCATAGTGACCAAATGAGTAGTCACAAAAAACTTTGCTGTCCTCTGTGCACTTAATGTATGTAGTGTCATGTGTTTAACCCTGCAAAAATGTGAAATGCTTCTGTATTCACTTTAATAGAGATGAATGTGACTAAATTGTCTACTAATTACAGTGATGTACAGTATAGGTAATGTAAATAGAATGTATATTTGCTTGTACAGTTTAATACTTACAAGGGCAATATACTAAAAAATGGGAAAACTGAAAACAGTTTAATTTGTAAAAACATAACATTTAAATGTAATAAACTCAAAATTATTACCATTTTTAAATCTTTTAATATATGCATTTCTAACAGTCATTAGGATACTTATTATGCAGCAATGTTGAAGCAACAATGCTTTATGCAAATGACTTAAGATCATTAATGTGGAAAATAATGCCTAATAATATGATCCATTACTGCTAAATAATGGCACTATAGAAGAGCTTAGTGATGAGGTATCTCCATTACAGGGTTAACAGCTTAATTCAGTCTTTGTTTCTGGAGGAATGCTGTAAAAGCCTCTCCCTGTATGGGAATCTGAGGCAGGGTCTGAATGGTCCCTCCCATGGATGGAATCCTTTCTGGATCTGGTTTATGGCTATATGGTATTATTTAGGTGACATTGGTGTAAAAAGACAAACCGTGCGTGCAACATTTGCTGAAATGTGGTAAAAATGGTCAGTTTCTGAATATATTCTAATTAAATCATTTGCAGNTGGATGTCAACCTTTAAAGTGAGTAGTTAAAAGCCTTCAGAATAGTCACTAAATATATGAATATGTGTGTGTATATGAATACACTTCATTGGCAGTGAAGTGGGCAAAACCATGTTGAATTGCAGGGGAGGTAAATTGTATTTATTGCAATCAGTATTACAGGTGAGAGATGATGTTTCCTAGTCTAATAACAGTNTAACAGTAACNCTGGTCAGTATCTGTGCAAAATGCAACAATAAAGTATTNTCCCTGCATGCAAACAATGACATTCATTTTACCTCCCCTGCAACATGGTTTTGCCCACTCTTAAAAAATGTTTCGATTGGAACAATTTATCTTATTGTGTAGTGTAATTAAAACATGAAGACAAGACATTATTATTATGTATTCACATTTGCAACATATGCAAACACATGTTTGGCTTTTTTGGTTAATGCTAACCCCATTAAGGCAGAGAGACATTGCGTTCGCCAGATTCCAGTTTGGGTCAGGTGCTAAAGAAACTTCTGGCATGACTGTAAGNTAATCTGCAGACCTAATTATATTTGGCTATATCTGGATATGGCACACTAACAGTCTCATGTTATCAGGAAGTGCATAAAATGGCCTGGTTCCCTGATAAGATAACATGCAAAAAGCTATGCTATAGAAGCCTAGGCCAGCCTGAAAAGCTACCAGTAGTTTTTAGCAGATAAAGACTGGAAAGTAAAACATTTGCAGTAGCTCTGTTTGAGGATAAACAGTATTGTAATGTATTGTTAATTATGCAAACATGAAATCGTAAAATANGCAATCCTTGTTGTCCCTGGGGACAAATTGTCAGTCTCCTTGCTTATACAAGTACTGTAGTCTGAGTGATCAAACTAAATAACATACAAATACAGCAATATATTATTATTAAGCATACAGTGATGCTTTGTATGAATTAGACAGTAATTGTGGATAGATTATTTCATCTGAAATACACCTCATCTTATATTAACTGATATTCTGTATTATGTGGTTTATATGTAGGCCGTTATGAGAAAGCAACAGGACAATGATACTGGAGCTGATCCAAAGTCTAGGAGTAAAGGTAAAGGAGGTTTAAGTGTCGACCTGGGCAAATCCATGTTGACCTGTGAGGGGAGTAGATTAAAAACTATGATAAACNGAATTAGACAAAATTTCCTAGTTTAACTCTTTATTAAATGTGGCCATTCACGAGAACGACTTCATTCTCATGGAATATCGGCACCGACAAACCTGCCCTCAGACAGCGAAAAACCCTGTCTGCGGGTCATCCACAGAACGATGTCGTTCTCATGAAGGCCATAGGGAAATAAAAAAAGAATAAAAAAGGAGAAATAAATTAAATAAAAATATACTCACCATCCAGATGTCTTCTCTGGGCACCGGAGTGGTGGCCAGCTCTTTCTCCCTATGGTGCGACGTCTCCGTCTTGCACGGAGAGGACGCTGTATATGCGTGACTGCGTCACGTATATACAGTGTCCTCTCCGTGCGAGAAAACCACATTACAGGCATTGATATTAGTGTAAAAAATATCTTTATCTCGCTACAGAAACAGCAGTATAATACTAATAATCGGATAATACTTATTTTCAAATACATAAAATAACACTAAAATAATTATTGTTTTCCACTCTATCCTTCAAAATTAAGATGTAGTAGTATATGTTTACACATATATACCTGTCCATACTGTAAGTCAGGGATCCAGATGATAAAGTCTCTACTTTCTTCTCACTTCACTCCATTAGCATTAAACAGAAGAAAAACAGCCCAATAGTGTAATACATTCATTGATTTTTTTTTTCCTATAGGGTGATAGCAATCACATTGATATTTCCTGTTTATAGGTACATGAACACATTCCCCAGGTTCAATCCCTCTGATCACCCAGATACTCACTACAGGGGAACAACAAGAAGAGGACAACCTTGTGTAGTCTGTTAGCTTCAAGGAAATCACATTTATCTTCATGTGTAAACTCACAATTTCCTTTTCTTGTTAATCATGCCTTTCACTCCCAGACAGGATTCCTCTCAGATCCTCCAAAACAGAAATAGCAGAAAGGAANGACCATGTGCAGTCTGTTAAATTGCACACATCGCTCAGATTGTGGGGTCATACTCACACTTTTTTTGTATGTTTGTCAAACAATGACATGCTCAGCCTCCAATTTCCAAAGCTCCAAGGACTACCACCTTGGGTCCTCACATGATAAANTGAACCCTAATCCTGTGATTCCAGTAACATAACCTTTTTATTTCCATAAAACAATGTACATACATCTTTAAAAAAGCCTGAATACTTTTCTGTAGGTGTTATACTATATTTAAGAGTAAGTCACCCTCCTGATGTAAGAAGCCACCAGATAGAGTGGGGTAACAGACCTATTCCTATGAAATATGAAAGACACACTAACAACATCCACACTACACAGATATCATTCTCAAGGTCTACTATATGTAAAACATGTATCAACAGGTGTCTGACAAGTGTTGGAAATCATAATAAACAAATCTGACAATGCACTAGCCTAAACTATTGATGATACATGCAGAGTTGCACTTCCGTTCGCATGAACAACTGACACCCTGCCTTAATTCTGTTGTGTCTGTGTGTGGGGTTTTTTTTTCTAAAAAGAAAANAAAACAAAAAAACATTTATTTTTTTAACATTTTTAAATCATCAAAAGCTGGCATAGTACTTGCAGCGGTTACTATGTTCTGATTTTGTGAAATATTCTGCTTTTGAAATANTTTCAGCATTAAAAATATATATCCACATTAGTTTCATTCNCTATGCTATTTGATGAATGTAAAAAAAAATATTAAATGTTAAAAAATTAAAGGGTTATCCCTTCCCACTCATACAGGAAGGGATTTCACACCACAAAACATCAATGGGGTCAAACCAGTGGCGTAACGATGGAGGGTGCAAAGGGTGCAGCTGCTATGGGGCCCGGGCCCCAGCAGCTATGGGGGAGCCCCATAGCACCCACAGCCCCCCAGCACCGCTCCGTGTCACTTCTGTCCCGTTGCTGGCTGCAGCGTTATCAAACAGGAAATCTCCCCCTGCTGTTCCATGTGCTGCCTGCAGGGGGAGCTCCTGTGACTGAGCTTCGGGATCAGTGAAGCAGCNTGAGGCCAGGAGATACAACAGTGAGGTGAGTGACTGTGTGTGTTTATAGTGTGTAGTGTGTATATAATGTAGTGTGTATATAATGTATGTATGTAAAGTGTGTGT
>JABWIB010002106.1:60921-79206 GCA_016617825.1 Platyplectrum ornatum | reverse complement strand
ACATGCAACAATAAAGTATTCTCCCTGCATGCACACACTGACATTCATTATACCTCCCCTGCAATTCAACATGGTTTTACCCACTCTTTAAAAATGCTTAGATTGGACCAATTTATCTTATAGTGTATGGCCAGCTTAATAATTGACTGAGTAAGTTCTAAGTCATTAGTGCCTAAAGTCTCAATCTGGTCCAATGCCATGAGCTGAATAAGACCTTACCATCTAATGTGATAGCTCAGAGTAGGAAGAAAACCTATGAGATGTATACCTGATAACTTGCTTGTTACTGTATCCCTGCAATATCATTTTTAAATAGATTTACAGTGATAAAAGGATGTTGCAATTATATGCCGTGTTCAGAAGCCGCAGACAGAGCCGTCGCTGGAAGCCGCCGAAATCGGCGGTTTCCAGCTAAAAGTATGACAGGAAACGCCGGCTTCATAGTGAAGCCGGCGTCCTGCGAGAAGGGGAGGGGACCTAAAAAGACTGTGATCATAATGATCACGTCTTTTTAGTCCAATCGCCTCCCCTCTTATGCGCTGAAGCCGGCATGCCGGATTGCCTTGAAACGGCGCCTTTTCCACTAGAGGAATCGTTTTCACTGAAAACGACGCAGTTTTAAGGCAATCTGAACGGGGTATTAGTGAATTGTCAGATGTAGCTTGGCGTGTCAAGCAGTTAAAACAAGTGTTTAAAACGTGTATGCAGGCAGAATGTTCCTCCAACTTAATTTATCTTGTACTATTTTCTGGAACCCGAACTTTGTAATTGCTAAAATGTCCTTGGTTGTATTGTTGTTAAAATAAAAAAATAAATAAAAATAGCAGGATGGATGGCTGCTATGAACCTTCATTAACTAAGCCACCAGGAATGTGGGAATTAATTGCTTTAAATAATTCCTGTTGCTAATGCGCCCATTTATGCATTCTGCTTTCATAACTGCTAGCACGAGTCTAGAACTAAAGCAGCACATTCAAGTGCCTTGAAAAACAAAGGCTGTAGTAGATTGTTGTTATTAAGCATAATACTTCTACAATGTATTGTGTCTTCAGAATAATGTTTTTGTCACAATAAAATAGATTATTTTACTGTGTTTTGTTGCAGACAAGAAAAGATCATTTTCTATGATTCCTATATATTTATTTTGTTGCATACAATATTATTTAAAATGAACATTTAGGGGCTAATGCCAGATAAGCAGGGCCAGTGTGCCCATTAGAAGATTTAAGGCAATCACCCAGAGAGGGCAGACGTCCCGGGAGGTGGGAAGGCAGCAATATCTAGTAAAAAAAGAAATAAATAACAGGAGGGCATAATATTAATATAATAATAATATTAGTATTTTAATAATAATAAGAGGACTGCTTTCTCCCGCCGCCCTCCTTGATGGGTTCCAATGCGACATGATCATGTCAGGCGAACCAGCCTATTGGGGGGCCAGAGCTAGGTCTTGCCTAGGGTGCCCAGGGTCCAAGCACCGGTCCTGCAGATAATACATATTCCAGATTTTCTTTGCAAGAAATGCTTATTTTTTTATAGTTCAGAAAACATCCAGTGGTGCATGTCAAACACAGTCTGGTGGTACGAAGGGTCACTGGGTAGGTAACTGGGTGGTACAGCATCCAGAAGTAATTGCATATTACCCATATTACTAGATATTTCATCATATGGGGTGGACTGAATGTCATATGTAAAAAATGGATAGGAATCTGTTCACATTGGTTTTAATGCATAATCTATACATAAAATGTTTGAAATCAGTGTTTTACACATAGTTGCCGACTGTCCTTGAATATCAAGATGCAGAATACTACTATAAGTGTGCACTAGGAGGTGTATTCACCTAAGTGGTGTATGGTGGAGCACTGGTCTTTACTGGACCAAAAAAATCTCTTTGAAGTTTTTGTTTGGAATTGTATTTGGAATTGTTTTGGGGCTATCGTGTTTCCCTTGTAATAGGACCTACCCCAAAAATAAGCCCTACCCTGTTTTTTTGTAAAACCATATAAAATAAGACCTACCCCGAAATTAAGCCCTATGGTGTTTTTTTGGACAAAAAAAAAAAAGTAAGACAGTGCCTTATTATCGGGGATTTATTGTTTGATTAATGACAATTTTGTTTTGTTTTCATGCTGTAATTTAAGTGAACAGGGTTTAGTGTGGCGCTACCTGGGATCTATTGTGCATTGTGAGAAAGTGGCTGTTTTTAGACACATTCTGTTTCTGATTTAGGAGTACAGGAGGCATTTAGGCCAGGGTTACATCTAGATGTGATGGAGTTGTATATTACATGCAAAACATATATTTGGTGTTCTCAGTAATTGACACTGATTATAATATTTTTTGCGTTATATGTTTTCATAACTAGATATTGGTTGTCCATTATGACAGTACATGGTACTGACACATAATGTTCTGGGTACCTTAAATCTGGGCCACTCTGTGTATTAAGTTGCAGTATGAAAATATACCCCATGGTTTCATAACCATATGTTATAATAAATATTGAGTATACAATAAGCCAAGCTGTAAAAAGAAACGGCGCTCCTAACATCCCTAATAACATTTCAGTCTTCAATTGCATGGTGATAAAGGATTCTAGAAGATGGTTTGGCACCATATATTCCCACCCTAAGGGTCCACTAAATCTGGTCAGAATTTAGTAGCCTGCATAGCTGGCAGTACAAACATTTGCACTGTATTCTGAAGAACAATGTCAGATCAACATAGATATAACCTTCATCCAGAGAAATAGCTGCTCCATAGAATTTACTTTTCTTGTACATAAAATATTTATCTTGCGTTATCATTTTTAAGAAGTAATGTAATGCAGTTATTAGGCTGTGTTAGTTTAAGTACATCAATGCTTGTGATATATCTGTAGAACAGTGTATGGGATTGCCTCCATGAAACATATTACAAATCTAAATGGGTGATTTAGCAAAACAATTCCTAAATATATTTCTAGGAGGCTTATGAAAGCCAAGCGCAACCCTACACAAAAACCAAACACAAGAGTCACATAGAACAATTACAAAAGATAAACACATAAGCCTTAAGGTTCATGTAACTTATTTCTGCCCACATAGCAACATAACACTCCACTATGATGACATTGGACCAGATCCAGACTTACTATTGAACTTCCGAGTGATTGGATAAAACCATGTTGAATTGCAGGGGAGGTTAAATGAATGTTAGTGTTTGCATGCAGGGAGAATACTTTATTTTTGCATTTTGCACAAAGATACTGACCAGTGTTACTGTTACACTGTTATTACACTTGGGCTGGAAACATCATCTCTCAACTCTAATACTGTTTGCAACATTAAAATTTAACTACCCTCAATTCGATATGGTTTTGCCCACTAGCAACTTTACACTCATAAGATCTAATACGCATCCATTACAATGTTATGTATAATATACTGGGTGACAAGAATTCTGTAACGCTTTGGCGATATAAAAAGTAATTTGAGTTTTCAGATTAACTGCACCATTGTAGTAATATCTATCTGCTATGGCCACATGTATATACCCCCATTACGGCCCTAATCCTTTTTATGCCCAACTGTGCCAATGTAGAAAAAATTCTGCCCAGGCAATCACTTGCAATTAGTTGCTGTATAGGTGACTGTACCGAATACTCCAGAGTACCCTTAAAAACGGATTAGAAAATGTCATGAAGAGTGTGAACCACAGAGGTAGTTTCACCTTCAAGCACTGTCTGCAGCTTAAGGCTTCATCTCTTCTGTACATAACCAATATACTCAGAGACCATCTTCAGAGAAAGATATGTCTCCTCCTGGCATCATCCTGCCATACCTCTCAACATTTAAGAGGTCAAAAACAGGACAAATAAGTCCCATCCAGTCTGCCCAAACGCACACCCTTGCTTCCTCCCATACCCAGCCCAACTCAGCCCGAGTCCACCTAGTTTCGCCTAAGGCCAGCCGGGTAAAACTTAAAAAAAGGTAATTAGAAAACACTTCATTTCCTCCAGTTCAGTACACTTATCGGGATAAATTGGAAGCAGCCAGGACAGTGGGACAGTCACTCAAAATTAGGACTGCCATGCTGGAATGGGGACACTTGGGAGATAAGCCATGCTTAGATGGTGATCTGAATACTGGAGAAGAACAAAGATTGGAGAATCTTCTCAGGACAAGGGGGATTCGCACCTTATTCTCCCCCTTACGCAAACAGCGTAAGGGAGAAAAACTTGCGCTTTTTAGCTCTTTGCACTTTAGTATAAAAAAGAGGGGAGGATTTAGTCCCATAATAGATGGGTAAAAGTGCACTTCGCATTTTTTCCCCTCTTTGCACGGGACTGAATCGGCCCCATGGTAATCGGCCCCCAGTGCTCTGTGATACATACCTAGCACTATGCAGACAGAACGATGTAAGCTGCAGTTTACTTTAATACTCTCTGCTGAGTATATAAACCCCATGGCCCCAACTACCACTAACATGAAGAGGACCACTCAACTTGAGATATGGCTCAACTGTTCTATTTTATAAAATGTACTATTGGGAAGCTCCAGTAGTTTTTTTTATGTCACATAAGTTTAGTTGACCAAGAAAGGTATAGAATAAAACTGGGAAATGAAAGGCTCCAGCCAGGGGACAAGGAGCAGGCGACTGTTTGTTTAGAATAATAGTAAATAGTAAATTTGAGGACAGTGTGCACATCCTTATTAGGCAGCTTGGCAGGTGAGCCATTAGGATATAAACAATGAGTTGTGATGGAGTAATGTTCTAGAACGCATCATGCACATGATTTTATAAAAGCAGCTTAAAACATTTTGATAGGGATGGCTTTGGACCAGAACTGCTCAGAAATCAGATCTCCTCGTGGATGCCTTGCCTTGGTAGCCAAGGGTCCCCTGCACATGTACATGGGTCCCGTTTCCATATCGGACACCGGGAGCCGGATCTTCACCAACTCAAAACCGGCGCAAAATTCACNATTGACTTTTATGGGATTGGGATCCGGCTACGGGATGGGAGGGGGAGAACCAACACTGCTCCTGTTCACGAGCTCGGGTCTCCCTGTGGCTACCATTGCTGGATTCTATAATACGGAGTGGTCAAAGCATTCCTTTGTGCACATACGTTTTTCATCTACCGAGCAGTGAGCTGCAGATGTGACTAAAACAAAATAACTACCATTCTAAAAGCTAAAACATCTATTATCACAAGTATGAGCACGGTATTTTAGCTGTATGAGAAGGGGATAGAGAAAGAGAGAGCGAGAGACACTACTGAATAATATCTCCGAAATAGAAAAAAAGTTTACCTTGCCAACAAGCCCCAACTGTCAGCTGCATGGCAATGTGAGAAGGATGTATGGGCCAGTCATTGGTCACCAGGTATGGCTCATACGTTGCTCCATCCATGTATAGCGTTACCAGTGGAAAGTCTATGTTGATGACATAGTAGTGCCATTCTTTGTCACAGATCTTAAAGAAAGGGAATACATTATTAGAATTCATTTGATAGAATTAGAACTACTTATGTTCTAATACATTGAACTTTCAGAACTCATAGGACTCTAAGCATAAGGGTTAGGAGCAACAAAAATACCCTAATATCTACACCTATACAAACACTGGTGCAATGTGTGTGTGTGTGTGTAAAGTTTTAGCAATTGTGACAACTTTTATCAACTTTTCCCAATTCAAATTCAGAGGTTTGGTTTAGTTATTAACTGTGAATTAGTTCCTTGGTCTACAACAAACCTTGAAATTGGAGTGTCTTCCTTTTATATCAGCAGTATTTTATAATCATGTAAATGAAAATGTTGTCTCAACATATACTTACCACCAACACTACATTGATACCATATTGTAAAAAATAATGGACAGAGGTCAACCGGCAAAATCTACAGTCATGTAGAAAATAAAATCATTCCGTTATTACTTCCTATATAGGGTCATCAGACTTGAATATAACTCATTCACGTGTCTTTATATGTACATGACATACACCTCATTACCTTGTAATACCAGAGCCGTTTTTTTTAGCTCTGCAGTAATTGTAACATTTTTGTGTTTTATCATGTTATGTTTTCTCCATACTAATATTGTTTTCTTACAACCAGCCCATTAAATGGATGTAATAGTTTTTCATTTCAAACAACTATATCTTTTATCACAAATGGCCAAATAGGAACAGGAGATAAATGCAACAATAAGGCCTGACCTTTACTCTACACCAGAAACAGAAGATTTTTTTTTTCTGAAGGTGAAATGGTATCCAGGGAAAATTGAAAGTAAATAGATTGGCAAAATTGAAAATGTTGTGTATCAAAGTAGTGACGTAGGATATATGTTGACATGTTCTGAGTCTTATCATATCTCTATTTTTGAAGCAGAAAAGAAGAGTAATCAAATTCATCAAATGTCACAAAGTGTAAACATAATTTATGAGCTGCAAGTTTTCCAGCTGACATTCATATATAAATATATTATTTTTAGACTTTTCTAACTATTATTTTGAAAAGTTTCAGGTAGTATACCTAATAATTTTGATCCAGTAATGAACATGATACAATAATCACAATTATCATTCAAACAATGCTTTTTTATACTGTTTTTGGACCCAACACTTGGCAATATTGAACTTATAGGTCTAGAGTTACTAAAAGTATACATTACCGATAACAACCACTCATAACAACCAATCAGATTGTAACTAACAATTTTTTAAAAATAGGAAAGTGTAATCTAATTGGTTACTATGGGTGACTTTTACACTTTCCCACCACTTTTTAGTAAATCTAGCCCCTCATCTGTGTCTTCTTAAGTTGTGTCTAACCCATCCCATACGTGAGTTGAACTGATTATAGATCCATCATGTACTGTGACAATAAATTGTGTTCTGTGCTCATAAAGCATATTCAAACTCATACAGAAGACCACCCTTTATATAAAGTATATATCTTATGTATATATGGATTAATAGGAACCATTTTAGCTAAAAACTATTCCAAAAACACCTCTTTTACATATGTAAATCACCAAACATGGTAAGTACACAGATCTGATGGTCATAATTGTTGTGCTTCCTGATGATCCTGATGTATGCAGCACTGCTCTATGAAGTTACTATGATCCTGGGTAAGATTCTACTTTTCAAGATATGTCTGCAGCACACAGACCTTATATAAATGGAATCAGCAATACTTATATATTATCCACACCGACACCATCGGGTGCCACTCTGTATTGATGTGAGTGACGAGAACTCCAACGGGAGGAAGTGCAAGAACGGGTTGGGTGGATGGAATGGGCAGACCAGATGGGCCATGTGGTTTTTTTGTGCCTGAAATGCTATTATACAGTGCATTTAACAAGGAGCTCAGAAGCCATCTCCAAAGAACGATATGTCTCCTTGTTGATCATGTTTCCTTGGTAGTGGAGCAAAGCTTGATATATCCGCTCAGAACCAGAGAAGCAGAGGGTTGGGGGAATCCCTGATCTCTCCAGTGTTGTGCATTTCTTACATAGCAATAAGCAGAGAAGAACACTTAGGATACAAAGAAATCTGCCATTTTCATTGAATAGCTCTGCTCATTATATAAACCCAATGGTTCCAACCACCATTTATATAACATGGAATAAGTCTTCTAAGAACGACATTGCTGTTTGATTTACTATTAGAAAGCTCCAGTATCCTTTGGTATTTTTACAAAGCACATATTGTTGCCAATTTGAGATCATTGCAGTGTCATTTGTACTATTATAGTATAGCTGACCATGGAAGATACAGGATAAAAGCATTGTAAAGGATAGGCTGCAGGAAAGGGACACATAACTGGCTGCTGCCAATGAAGGTTAATAACAAAGGGCTAATATAAGGACAGTCTGGACATCCTCATTAGGCTGCTTGGGATGATGTTAGCAATGGGGATATTTTGGCTGACCAATGTTCCAGAACTGAATTAGTTTATGCTTTTAAAATAGCAGCATGAAAGCAAATTTATCAAATGTCTTAAGGTCTAAATATAATCTATGAAGTAAATGGTCAACTAAAAGGAAAGTTTTTCCTCTGACATTCATAAATGACAACTTTTAGACTTTCCTAACATGTATTTTGGAAGTTTAAGGATTTTTGTCTGTCATTATACATAATAACTGTAAAAAAGGAATGACAATTTCAATTCTAGAACTTTACTTCACACAGGATGTAATTGACACAATAATCTCCTCGCATTATTGTGCCAAGACCTTTATATTACTTTTATGTGCTGTTGGGAGAACCAGCAGATCAATTGAACTGACTATTAATCATGTACTGTGTTACATAAGACAACCCTGCTGCCTTAGAACCGCTGTCATCACATGTTCATATTTATATTTATTTATTACCAGCTTTAAATTATCCCAGAATATAGTCAGTAACACTGGTTAGTATCTGTGTGCAAAATGTAAAAATAAAGTATTCTCCCTGCATGCACACACTAACATTCATTTTACCCCCCCTGCAATTCATCATGGTTTTGCCCATGAAATGGTAGGTCATGAGTGTAAGTCATGAGAGTGTAAATCTGAATCTGGCCCTAAGAGACTAGTTACTGGACTTTTACTGCTTTCAGATTGCCATGTCGGCCATATCGCAGGTCTTTAAACCCGGGTATTTGCTGAGGAGCAAACCATACAAGACCTTCTACCGCCATTCAGATTGCAGTGTCAACCCTGGAAATATTACATTCACATTTATTTATATAGCTTTCCTTATTTATGAGATTTTGTGTGAGACATTGCAATGACTTATGCATTTACTGACACTGCACCCCTTAATTAAGTTCTTAATTTAATACATGCTGGCAAAATTTTAAAATAGTTAAAACTTGTGGCTCCCTTTAAAGGATTTAAGATTTGCAGCTCCCTTATTGTATTTCCTAGATTATTTCATTTTAAGTTTGTAAAATAGTCATAGTCAATAGGAATATATATATAAGCAAACATTTAATGACTTTTTAGCTTTTGAAATTAATGGTGGCCCAGCATTCCTAGTTAAAGTGAATTGATGATAATGATGAAATAACAAAATATAATATTACTTTAGAAATACTAAATGAGGGAATGTGAAATATTGTATACCAGCCAGATGTGAAATGATGAGAATCAAGGTAAGATTTGAGACAATTTGTTATTATTTATATTTGTATTTCAATATTTAGTACCTACATCTTTAGTACTTCTTTTTTTATGTATGCCAGACCCTGTCCTATTGAAATTTACATATTAAGTGTTACCCTAGTTACCCTAATTATAGAATTTCTCATTATCAGTATAGCATATGGGGGAGAAGGGGGATACAGTCAGGTACATGTTTTTTTTTTAGGAATTTCTGGTTTATCTTGGAAGCTGGCGGCATTTAGTAGAGTATCCAGTGTGTACAGCTGTGTTCAGTTTCCCTCTATGATCTCTGCTTGGCAAAATCATAAGCATATCTTGATTCTTCAGAGAGAGACTACAGACATATAATTTCCTTCTGTTAAATCATTTGCTCAGGTGAAATCAACCTTGTTTTCTTGTGTTTTTGAACATCAGACTGTATTTACTTTTATGATTACCCCCTTATATTTCCGTGATCTTTCTGTTTTAAAGCAGGTTTTATGTTGTGTTCTGAGGGCAGGCTACACATATAGTAACGCACATTAACCGAACAAGAGCAACTTTTTATTTTTTTTTGCTAAATTTTGTAAAATAATTTTCCTGTGCGCTGTAAAATAGGGGAAGGGGGCTTAGGTGGTAGTTGGTACTGGGAAGGGAAGGGCAAAGGTTTGCTGGTTCTGAATAGAGTTGGATGAGGTTTGGTTACAGGAGCCAGGGTTTGGGCAGGGTAACAGGCAGGCTTGGACAGGATTGGGTTGGGTTTTTCATTTTCAGCCTGCCAAATGTTGGGAGGTATGCTGTAATAAACTACCATAGCTTTCACAAGATAATGGGCTTATTAACAGATTGCACAGTTTTGTGATTCTAAATGAAAATGTCTAATTAACTATTTATATATAAAATTCTGTTTATGTTTGAATCTCAAGCAATACAAACCTCACAGATCTGACAGATTGACTGTCTTTCTATCATTACAGTATATGATACTTTGTAAAGACTTTTTTTTACCATTTCGTTAGGCCTCATATGGACTTATGAGTTTAATTATTATTTCAGCTGCCAAAGCTGACTATCCAGTTCTAGCCAATACATAATTACCTGTGTTTGAGTATTCTACTTATATCTCCATTTCTTTCTTTCAAGCAAGAAGACATCATTCTCTTAACAAATGACAGCCAGTATAATAAATGTAAGACTGATGCTCCCCAATCAAATGAAAGCTTCAGTTAACTGAATTGCTAAAGTAAGTGACTAGTGATATTAATAACTTCATAAAAATGAAATTTCATGCCAACTGGTATGTTATAAACAAAAGCCCACTCATTTAGATGATAGACAAGCATGGTTGAAGTACAATTAAATTGTACAAATAAAAAACCCATACTACCTATGCTATAATATTGGATGATACCATTTACTTTCATTCACTTCTAAAATGTACATTATTAGACCATCTAGAGAACTCGTTGTGATAGTGCAATAATCGTTCCTCATTTGAAATCTTGTTTTAGAGGATGGTTCTGATTTTGGCATTTCACAATCAATTATATTTCCTAACAATTTTATCACTCGTAAATTCTCCATTTGATTATCATTTCAGGGGTTCGATATGTTGTAGCGTATGGGCATTTCTGATATCAGTAAGGTTGGCTATTTCTTTTTTATTATAGCCAATGATTTTGAGGCAGCAAAACCGTTTTACTACCATTTTTGGGGGTTAAAGATAATCGCTTTCATGTATGGTACCAATACTGACACATTGATCAAGGGAAAATCTTTCACGATATCATTCAAAATCATGCTGAAACGAGAATGGTTGTCGTGGATAATCAGCTTAAATGTTTCACTACTATGACTATTTCAATGAGAAAAATGCCCCTTTACAGATTTAAATATTGTATTATTCCTGTTCCACCACTGCAGGTGCAGGGACAGCAGTGCGCCATCATTCTGCACTCGTTCCCATTCCCATCATCACCNGGCATGTGTGGCATGGTAAATGGGCCACCACTGAGTGTGTCTATGTTTTGTCTCTATATAATTTATATACTATATTTCAATAAAAAAATATATATTGAATGGCAAAATGGAATTAAAACTATAAGACCCCTACATTCATGTTGATCATATACATTATAATGTTCTGGCTGTCATGAAATTAGTCCTTTTAGAGCACTTTTGTAATATGGCATATGGTTTAATTTCCTTAAGAGGTCCACACCTATTGTGCTGGTCACTTAATAGAATCAAAAGTCTAATGACTGGCAGTCTGCCCACACTAAATATACATTTAAATACACTTACGATAAAGTGAACATAATAAACCAGTTGATGTTGAAGTATCCATGGCGATACTGCTATTATGGGTATTACAAACTTCTTTTTTTCTTTAATGTCCCTTAAAGCATTGAAATTACCTAATGAATGCATGCTGTAATAAATTTCTAAATCATTTTTAAAGCATGGCCTTGAAACACTGAATCTATGTTTTAACCTCCTCCTTAGAAGGTCACATTATATCAGAACACAAAGTTCCAGTACAATCAACTTTATCCTGCCAGGAAGATAATCTTTCTACAATTCTGCGCTTCACCATTATATAGAAACAGCATTAAGATTTATAGGATCCAGTTTTTATATTGCAAATTTCCCTGTTGAGAGGATAAAAGAAGGCTTCCTCCCATCCATGCTAAAAACCATTGTTGCACTTAAACCAGTAAGATGAACCTAAACAGGAATCAGTGTTATCCACCTAATGCTGCAATGTATTGCATACTTTCCAACATTGTTGTCCCTGAAAATGGGACAAATAACTTCCGCCCCCAGACCAGCCCAAGTCCAACCTGCCTCTACACAAACTCCACCCAGATCCGCCCAAGCCACACCCCAAATGTTCACAAAATATGTAAAACAATGCTTCTGGGTGATAATAGTCACCATAAATCTCCTACTTTCGTCTCTGTGGTCTGGATACAGAAATTCGTTGGACACCTAACTACTGCAAGCTGCTTGCAAAATGAATGGTTTCAGGCAGCACGCATGTTCCAGCACATGCAAGATATTATTATACGTATCTCATAGCGTACAGAACTGATAGGGCGCTTCTTACCAGGGCTGAATTAAAGACCACAGTTCTGATGGGGCAGTCCTTCCATACCCCCAGCTGTTCTCCTGGCTCTCCCTGAGTACACAAGGTTTTCAGGGAAAATTAAAATTTTACAGTAAGGTCATGGAAAGGAGACCTCTGTCTGAATGACTGCCAATCTGCTCAAGGACTTAAGATAGAACTACAGCAGTGTGAATGCAGCCAACTCCACTCGTGAGAGGTGTGCATACTGTATCTGTGTGTCAATGTAAACATATTATCATAAAGACCACATTCATGTTGAATTTAAAATAAAACTAAAATTAATAAAACTAAATTAATGTTGTATCGCAATGGCTTAGATCTAAAATCTGTTCAGATCAATATGTAATTAGATATGACTATTTGTATTTTTGTAGACTAGATTCTTTTTTTTACATATAATAACTAGTGTTCAATATGGAAATTTAGAAGTGCCAGCTTGGAAATTTAAAATGTATAGTTTTATTATTACAGCAGTGAAACAACTAGCAGTATGGCATACCCCTGATCTAGCCATCTACAATTACGGCATGTAACTAAATTATATGATTCAAGTTTCCTCCATTACAGTATATTTATGAATACTGCGCCTCAGAGATTCATTCCAGAACATCCATTTACTTACGTAAGACTGTTTTATGTCATATTTATGTGAGTTTATACATAAGATATATCTTTATCTCTGGATAAAAAAATCATAAATACCAGAGAGTCAGTTCTAAAATAATTGTCACATTAAGAATGTGAAAAGCATATAGCCAACATAAAAAGGGAACCATCAGTTCAATGACCAGAAACCATTATGATACAATGACTAATCAATATATGCTTCTTTATTGACTTCAAAATGTTGACATCAAATCACCTTTGTTCTCAGCCTTTCAGTGAGTACCAATTACTCTTTATGGAATCACTTCAACTTTTATGTATTTCAACANAAAACATTTTTTTTCCTTTATCATTTTATATAATTACCCAAATCCCCCACACACAGTACGCTACCCTTATTCTCCATTCTATCTAGCCCCTGTAGCTTCCCCTTATTTACCATTACATACTCTGTGGTAGTCTTCCACCGCACTGCCTTCTTGTTCTCCATTACACTCATCCCCTTAATCACCTTACTTACACTCTTCCCTATTTTTCCAAAATTCCATGCTAGCAATATTCTTATTCTTTTGTTTTTTTTGTAATAACATTTTATTGGAATTCGATAATACAGGAAGAACTAAATATACCGAAAATGTGCCATATACAATTAGGAAAGTTATACAGTTCAGAAGAAACAGAGTATGAAGTCATAAACATGTGTATAGACAAGGAAACCAGTAGATTAGATTGCCACCGCTTACATTATTCTACAAAGCAGCTCCTCCCCATTTCCAACCAACCAACTGTTTTGAACAGTACTTAATCCTATAGTTCAAAAGTAGAACACTCTGGGACTGACACCAAAATTTAGAGTAATAGTAAAACCTTTTTGGGAAAAACAATATAAAACTGCAGATAAAGGCAAATTTAAACCATCAAAACAGAAAAATGCAAAGTATCAAAGCCTGAAATAAAAGCTTTTCTGTTTGGAAAAAGTAAAAAAATAGGAACATGGTTTGTCCAGGTTTGTCCATGGTTTTGTCCAAGGTGTTATCTTCGAGTTTCTGCGATTATTTTGTATGGGTTATTGTATAAAAGCTTCTGTATATGAAATGCAGCAAAACAGAGCTAGTGATTTAATAAGACCATAGAAAGCAGATAAGAGGAAGCAGTGCAATGTCTTTGATCCATTGCTCGGGGCATTAGCATTTCCACTCAACTTCCACATCCAGATAAAAGGGCAGATTCTGCTGTGAAGGTAGCAGCTGCTCTCTGAGAACTGGCTTCAGAACTTGTCACCTATTACGCTAGGTGGCTATGCATAAAGAGATTGGGTGGTAATGTCTTAATCCTAGCTTAGACCGAAATGTCAATCCTCTAATCTACAAATAGAATCCACTTTATAATAAAGCTCTGTACACAAATAAGCCACTGTCCTATAAAAAAAAAGCTGCAGAACCACCTGACTGCTGTGGATATGTTGTTATCTGTTATTTATATATATATATATATATATATATATATATATATATATATATATATATAAATAAAACAAAACCCAATCAACATTATTGGAAGATATACAGGGCTATTTTATAAAAGGATTAGAATAATAACATACTGTAATAGTTTTCCTTCCTGTCTTAAAGATTTAGGATCTATGGACTGGATCCTGCTTTCTAGCAATGCGCATGTGAAGCGCAGGTGTTACCAAGTGGATCTCCTTGCAGAAAGGGGAATGTTTCTAAAAATGATAACTCCTGCAAGGGGGTCAGTAATGATAATGGGAGGTGGGTGGCATTAGGTAATTGCTGGCTAATTTGCATGTGTATGGAGGCATGACCTCACAAATCATTTAAATTAGGGTTATGTGTATTGTGACAGAAGTCCGCACAGGAGAGGGAAGTGTCAGGGAAGTTAACTTGCCTCTTCCGCATGGACGAATGTATCTGCATGCTTGCAAAATATGTATGGGAAACAGGTATTGGTCCTATGACACCAGTTACTGGTGGGTTGGTTACAGCAGAGGGAAAACAACTACTATTACAACCACTCATAGATGATAGATTTAAAGGGAATTTATTAAAGGTGTGGTACCCTTTTTTGACACGTGACTTATTTTATGCATTTCGAATAGGTGATGTATTTCTAAATGGGGAATTCATGGTGTGCATTTCATACTCCATTCTGCATGGTAAAAGAATACATATTAAAACTGATGACCTCCAGTACATAGGATAGAAACACATTTATATGAACTTACTGGAGGCCTTTCTTACAAAATGGGGTTTGCTTGACATTAATAGAACGCTTATTGATTTTCCTGTTCCATATCTCCTCAATATTCTTCTACTTATCTTTTAGCTATGATTCGATGTTCCTTACTCTACAAAAAACTAGCTATTTCCTCACTCAATAATGTAAATCTGTTGCCATGATATTTGCTAATATAATGAATTTTCTGATGCAACAAAATAAATGTTTTTATGTTTTTTCCCCGTACCTTGTGCAATGCTCCAGGATAAACATTTATAAACACCTTCTTTTTTTATTCCTGTAACGTTACCACATACAGAACTCTGCGCAGTAATTGTTTTATGCATATGTCAAGCCAGTTAGACTAGCTATTAATTCAATTACTTAGCAAAAGGCCACAAATGACAGATATGTGAATAATTACCGCACCCGTGGATTTTATAAACAGTGTGGTTCCAACTTCAATAAAATACGGCTAATATATAGGAGTGTATAAAAACATTACTGTGGCTACAATTAGCAGTATGCAATATGAATTTCAGGTATATATTAAAATAACTGATATACTACTGCTTATTTAGTTTGCATTCAGGAAGAACATAGAGCATGTACTTAAATTTTTAGGATGAATAAATATCATTGGTAATGTCTGTAAGTTCTGGACATGCTTTTTTAAAACGATAAACTAAGGAAATAGAGGAGAAGAGAGAGAAAGATAGCTGGTGGGGGGGGGACGTTATTGAAATGAAGAAGAGTCTGGCGTCCATTATTAAAAACATTGTACTTGTCTGGTTTTATTTTTCAAAGAAGAAATGCATTCATTTGTATACATACATTTTTCATCTGCCAAGCTCTGTGGCTTGAAGGGAAGTTTCTAGATGCAGATCTGACAAACTAACTCCCATTCTAAAACCTATCATCCATTGCAAGTATAAACATAGAATTGTAGATTGTAAAATAGGCATTTATTTGTGAAGAGACAGAGGGAGAGAGGAGAGGGACAGAAGATGAACATCCTCTCTCTTTTTACTCGTATTTCCCAACATTTAGGGGGACAAAAATGCGACAAATTCCCACACCCACTCTACCCAAGCCACGCACCAACTCCACCCAAGCACCGCACCAACTCCACCCAAGCACCGCACCAACTCCACCCAAGCCTCGCACCAACTCCACCCAAGCCCTGCACCAACTCCACCCAAGCCTCGCACCAACTCCACCCAAGCCTCGCACCAACTCCACCCAAGCCCTGCACCAACTCCACCCAAGCCTCGCACCAACTCCACCCAAGCCCTGCACCAACTCCANCCAACTCCACCCAAGCCTCGCACCAACTCCACCCAAGCCCTGCACCAACTCCACCCAAGCCTCGCACCAACTCCACCCAAGCCCTGCACCAACTCTACCCAAGCCTCGCACCAACGATAATATGATAAAAAATCACTTATCACTTGATCAATTAAAATTACTAAAATTATGAATAAGTGCATAATGAAAAGAGCAAATAGAAAAAAAAATCTAAGGAAAAAAAGGTTTAAAATTGGTCTGCTACAAGAAAAAATAAACAACTTGTTTAATAAAGACTTGCTATTGTAATGAGGCTTGCTTGCTTGCTATTGTAATGTAATGGAACTGGTTATCACATACAACCAGCTTTCCATAGGAGGGGCATAACATATGTTCGGATTTAGGCATGAGAGGCATTTAAATCATACAGTATGGTTTGGGCTGAGGACCTGTGTTACAGATTTTTTCCGTAGGCCACCCTTTAACAGTGAGATGCATGTGTAGGACTTAAATTAATGTTTGTTATACCGTACTAATGTCCATTCTGGTGGGAAGTACGCATATTTCCATCTGGTCATATAATCTGATGTCCCACATTCTTGGGGTTTATGTACAGAAACTCTGTTGTCTCCATATCTAAAAATGTCATTATCAGGGTTTTGTTAGACTTTAAATAGATTAACTGCTTAAAGGCGCATTATAACCATTATATTATACTTTCATTTTTGATCTATTAATACTAGGTTCTAGTAAGTATTTCTGCATGTAAATTAAGTACTGAAATTCAGAGGCATATAAGGTATATAATTCCATGCTAAACAACACGTTATCCATTTAACTTTTCATATAACGCAACATAATTTACCATGGATTCAAATGATACAGCATCTGAGCCTATACAAAAGTCNTTGCATGTGTACATCAATACCTTCATGGCTCAATTTAGGAAAAGTGTGATACAGACTGACAGTATTCAGTGGGTGTAGCTGTATATCTATTGTGAATAAAAGAAATGTAAACAGTTTATGAAAATGCTGCTTGGTAAACACTCTAAATAATGCCATAGCGCTGGAATTATTTAGAAAGAATGCCAATATATTTTTGCCATGCTGTCAGATACTCTGAAAAGTTGCAGTTCCAACAGTGACAGCTAGGTGGCGTCACTGCAAAAAAATAACAGTTGCCATTGGCAGGACANCCTGTGCGCTGTTATGCATTAGTGCAGCCTTTTGACAATGGGTTTTGCCCATTCTTGACTAAATCCATGTAATGAGTTGAGAAAAACAAAGAATTGAAATAATCAAATTTTGAATTAATCAAAGTTTTCAAATAGATTCTGAAATATAAACTTTAAATAGTAAATTCTTTATTCTCATGTTTAATAATACTTTTATCTAGTTTGTCTCATATTACATTCCTTCCATAGATGTGCTTCCCCACTGCGAATAGCTTTTTTACAACAGGACAGTCACAAAAAACATTTTCAATTCTTAACCTTACCCAACCCTTCCATTACTCAAATCTTAAGCCTCCATTCTAACCCACCCCTCCCGACAGCCTAACCACAACCTTTCCCTCCATGTTGCCTAACCTCAACTCTCCCCTAATACGCTCCATCTACTCCCTCCCTGCTGTCTATCCCTAACCTCCCCCCTCTATTTGCTTGCTGAAATTACTTACCTGTTTCGGGAGATCTTAAAGGGGGCCATGGAGCANGGCTATTTACAGTTGTCAGATTTGTATATGTTTTTCATCATACTACTTCATCCATAAAAATTACCTTCTGTTTAAACAGTATGTCAAACTAGATAAAGCTGACAATTAGATGTATGGATTTAAAAAAGGGACTTTACAAATATTTACACACTGTACATATATATATATATATATATATATATA
>JABWIB010002106.1:12235-22618 GCA_016617825.1 Platyplectrum ornatum | reverse complement strand
ATGGGACTGTGGCAATGAATGGGACTGTGGCAATGAATGGGACTGTGGCAATGAATGGAACTGTGGCAATGGATGGGACTGTGGCAATGGATGGGACTGCACCTATTTATAAACAATGGGGTAATGGAACTACAGCCTCAGGCCCCCATTGTCAGTGCTGCTGCTAATGATTAGTGAGATGAAGGAGAGCATAGTGTCATGAATGAGTGAACAGTTTGATTAATTGGCCCTCATATAATTGACCATGACACACAACAATGGTTGCATCCATGCATCACAGGCCACTCCAACATGCCTTTCATCATTTATAGGACTGTTTGAAATGTATGTTACAATAAAGTAATTGCACATAAAGGAACACTTCCACATATGTACATACAGCTATACATAACCTGGAATTTCATTAGTGGAAAAGCGAGACTGTTTAACTATTCAGCTTATACAGATTCCCATTTCAATTCAGGTACTACGCACCTACACAATGATATAAATAAAGATATACCATAGTGTTTTAGAGTTTCAGATATGCTTGCGTAGTGAGTTTGTTTAATTATTCATAATTATCGTAGGATTTTCTCATTTGTATGTAGCTGTTAATTTCTTGCTAAAAATAAATGAGAAGAATGCCCTGGGGTACAGCATGGATCTCATAAAGGCTGCACATGTATGAGCCTCATTTGCATATAATTAGTGTAATAGAAATAATGGAGGACCAATTTGCATCATGGCTTGATGTTGACATATATGCCTCTCAGTGAAATACTTATGCATTTAAGTGTATTTACTTGTGTTAAAGTCCTATTCAAACTATACAGAAAAACGTTTTTAAGTCTACATGTAGAATAAAATATGTTAAATTGGCAACTGCAGTAATATTATCAGAACATATTATACTACTATAATCTCAATATAATCCTAATACCTTATATTAGTAAACATAAATGATGATTACATTTATAGACCACGTATTCAAGCTACAGTACGTTGTGTTACTGAATATTAAATGGAGAGTTATCCAGTAGAACGCACACAAATTTGTTGCACATCTACATTTTTTAATAGTTTATTCACTTTTTCTATTTACTTAAATGCAAATAATACTGTATTTTTCTAGCTGAATACAGCAAAGTAATATTCATTTAAGACTAAGATAAATAAGATGAACAGGTTGGATTCAGAGTTGTGCTTCTGTGCGAGACAGGGCTGGAAACAGAAATCTTTGGGCCCGGTACACCCAGATTTTTGGGGACCCCCCCCCCTCAATAGTGGTAACACTAGTTACACGGCCCCCCTGAAGCTTGGGTCTGTCACAGTTGTCCTTCTTGTCCCCTCCTGTCGCCGGGCCTGGTGAGGAGGTTACATACAGACTTATTATTTCTGACCGCTGCCTCCAAACGGGACAGTTCATAAGTATTCAGCAGAAGCACAATCTCACTGTACAATACACATACTTACCCCCTCCCCGTTGTGCACGCTAGCACCCTGTCTACCTACCCCCCACCTGTAAACAAATGATTCAGTGATTCAGATCTATATGGGAAGCATACATTCTAGCATCTCATAATACGAAATCGTTATACATACAGCATATCCGGGAAGGGACATGGCTTGTCCAGCCCATGGTGTGTGTCTATCACAAGCTTTCAATTACATGTATGATAAAGTGTAAAACGAGAGCTGGATCTCATCATTTACATTATCATACATGCAGAGGAGCCGGTGTTTGTGCTCAGTGTTCTGCAGGACTGGAAGCTGAAAATAGGGGTGAAGTAATTACTGGGGTATTCGGCACAGCTCTTTAAGCCGGTACAGACAGTTAAAATAAAGTACTGTACTGACCAAATAGTATTTAATAGGGAAAGTATGTGCTTTGTATTCTGAGAACAAATGGTTTGGTTCCTCTGGGTCCAGTTCAAAATGAATATTGGTTTTTTTTCAACTTTTTTTATTTATTTATTTTTTCAATCAACAAACGATTTTATTGGTCAATCGGTATTCTGATTGATCAATGATATCGTACTTTGCATTTTTCAGGCATTTTATCGACTTTTTTTTCTTAAGTGGCCATCCACTACAAGATTTTGGTCAGAATTGTTGTAGTGGATGGCCAGCTTATCCCTGGGAAAACCAGGACACACTGAGACATTCTACCACTTTCATATGCAATTTTCTTTGTATATATACTAAAGATTTTTTATAAGAGGCTGTAAAACCTTACTCAGTTCTTTATTTACACAAATAATCAAGTAACAGGAAAAGGAAGACATCATAAACTATCTGTTATAGGGTGTGCTTCAGGTTAGCCCAAGGGTCTAAACATAGCACAGCAATGTTGGTTGAGATTAACATTACATTATGGATTCTTAAATCAATTATTTATACTTAAAAAGGAGGTGACGTTTATATGCGACATGACATCCACAGAAAGGACAGAGTGTAGTTTTTATATTATTAGCTATTAAATGTACAAGCGTTTGCTTTTACCCTTGTGGTGAACTGTTATTTAGATGGGGATAAGATCATGTATATTATATTTAGGCAGCAGTGAGGGGAAGGTTAGGGTTAGGCTGCAGTAAGAGTAAGATTAGGGCTAGGCTGCAGTGAGGGGAAGGTTAGGGTTAGGCTGCAGTGAGAGTAGGATTAGGGCTAGGCTGCAGTGAGGGGAAGGTTAGGGTTAGGCTCCAGTGAGAGTATGAATAGGGCTAGGCTGCAGTGAGGGCATGGTTAGGGCTAGCATGCAGTGAGGGCATGGTTAGGGCTAAGATGCAGTGAGGGGAAGGTAAAGGCTAGGCTGCAGTGTGGGGAAGGTAAAGGCTAGGCTGCAGTGAGGGGAAGGTTAGGGTTAGGCTGCAGTGAGAGTATGATTAGGGCTAGGCTGCAGTGAGGAGATGGTTAGGGCTAGGATGCAGTGAGGAGATGGTTAGGGCTAGGATGCAGTGAGGGGAAGGTTAGGGTTAGGCTGCAGTGAGAGTAGGATTAGGGCTAGGCTGCAGTGAGGGGAAGGTTAGGGTTAGGCTGCAGTGAGAGTATGATTAGGGCTAGGCTGCAGTGAGGGAATGGTTAGGGCTAGGATGCAGTGAGGGGAAGTTTAAGGCTAGGCTGCAGTGAGGGGAAGGTTAGGGTTAGGCTGCAGTAAGAGTATTATTAGGGCTTGACTGCATTAGGAGGATGATTAGGGCTAGGCAGCATTGATTGGATGTTAGGTTTAATAGTGATAGAATTAGCTATCTAAACACGATGGTTGGTATAAAAATACTGTTGATTTTAGTAATCTCAGCATAACAATCACATCAATTTAATTCATTTTAGACATTCATACACTGTCATCCTACTGTTTTCTCGTGCAGTGGTTCCCGAGCTATTCACCTAGGCTCCCTTGGGTGCTGTGACACTGTCATTGGGGTGCCACAGAATGTTTTTTCTGACGTGGCGCCATGTTACTAATGTTACTTAGAAGTGCAAGTTTACTTCTTGTATAGTAACAACACAAGATTTTATGTCAACCTGAAGAATTTTTGGCTTTCCCTAAATAGTTATTACATGATTCTGACCAAAATACTGTGCTAGGGGTGCCCTGAAACCCTAGGGATCCCTCTAGAAAGTTTGGGAACCACTGGTCTAGTGTATAATTGTTGTACAAATGGCTATAGAATTTATATATCTCGCCAGTTTTCAAAGTAATGGATTCAGATTGCCAAAATTAAGGCAAGAATGCAGTAAAATATTTTCCCATTTGTAACTAAAATGTAACAATGAAAATGTGAGTTTCTTCTTTATAATGAAACATTTCTATTATACTTTATATTACTGTAAATGCGGACTGAATAGTGTTATAAATAATAATAATGCACATGTGCCAGAGGAATAGATTTCTAGGTATCAGCTTGCACCTACTCCCACTCCGATGGACTGCCTTTTGGCAGTTAGGGACTACTTCAAATTTTCAAACTCAAGTGTAGGGAACTTTCCAAAAAGCGTGAACACTTCTTGTAACCTCAGTCCAGGCCCTATGTAAGAAGCGGCATTGCTTTTAAGTCTGGATGGGTTGCAATGTGCTGAGATGGATTAGCATGGTTTTATACACAACTTTAAATATATAGGCCAGAATCAGATTTACACTCTCATGGGCAAAACCATGTTGAATTGCAGGGGAGGTATTGAATTAGTTGCAGTATTAAGGTGGCCATACACCGGGCGAATTTTGCTCCGAGCTCACGAATATCTTGAGCTCGGAACGAAATTCGGCCCGTGTATGGCCAGGACCGAAAGTTCCCAATGGCGACTAAACGCTGGGAAACCTAAACAAACGAACATCGTGATCAATCGGATTTCCCGATTGATCACAATGTTCGTTTTTTTTATAAAACGCTGTCACGTTTATACAGCGTCCTCTACGTGCAGGAAAGAGACGCCGCCGCACAGGAGAAGGTGCTGGGCACCGCTGCGGTGCCCAGCGAAAACATCTGACGGGTGAGTTTATTTTAATTTGATTTATTTCTTTTTTTTTAGGGGATTTTTTTTTAATCCCCATAGGCCAACATGGGAACGACATCGTTCTCGTGGATGGCCTGGAACATCGTTCCCGTTTGTCGCTGGCGATTATCCACGGGAACGAAGTCGTTCCCGTGTATGGCCAGCTTTACAGGAGAGAGATGATGTGTCCTAGTCCAAGTCTAATAACAATGTAACAGTAAGGCTGGTCAGTATCTGTGTGCAAAATTCAAAAATAAAGTATTCTCCCTGCATGCAAACACTGACATTCATTTTACCTCTCCTGAAATTCAACATGGTTTTACCCATGAGAGTAACCCCCCCCCAGATTCTTGCTGTGGGCCCCCTTGAAGAATAGTTTATTATGATGCACAGTGTGAAGGCATGCAGAAGCAGAGTAGATAGGACATGTCCATAGATACAAAAATGATTGTAAATGAAATGTTTAGGAAATGAAAGCAGCGCGTTCTGATCACTCTACCATCACATCTTGTGTCATGAGGCACAGGCGGTAGTGTGGGTCAAGGTCTGTGAGGAATAGAGAGACTCATCATTGGATACTTGCAATGGAGCATGCAGCTTCCAGCTAATGTGCCATTGCAGCTTCTCGGATTAGCAGGGTCATTGAAGGGTTGATGTGCTGTTATGTTAGACAGCAACGGGACCGTGATTTTTACAGTTTAACAAATCAGAAGAAAGCTTCTGAATAAGTAATATCAGGATTTCTCATCTGATAGTGGTCCCACAAGATAGGCGATCTTATAGTTTGTGTTTTAACCATTTGCTCTTAAACAAAATACACACAATATATATGAATACAAAACATATGTGCGCTGTTTATATAATAACTCCTGAAGCTGCTTCACGTTAACTTGCATTCTGAAGGGTACGTTAAGCGTAGATGCACGTAGTCAACATACAATAATGAGAGATCCTCTCAAATGCGCCTGGTCCAGGTCTGAATGCACAGTAACTGCACATTTTACAGCAATATACCTGCACCAATCACTGGGCATGTCTAAGTCCAGAGGTTTGCTGAAGGCCACTACAACCCAACCCATATCAGAACATTTGGGTGTTATTTATGTGTCTAAAAACAATATCAGATGTATGTATGTTTTTTTTTAACAATTAAATTTTTATTGAGAATTCGGGTACAGGGGGTACAGAATCGGAAATGGGGGTAAGGGAGGGGAGAGGGGAATAAAGAATGGCATATAAAAAAAGCAACAGAATAACCCATCACAAATGGAAACACAAAAATGCTTTGTTTTTTAAGCCGATGGAATTCATGACTGCACTGTTAGTATAGTGTACTATAATATTATATATAGTGAAGTAACCTGCCTTACTTAATTTATTTGGGGAAGGGGGCTGTATTGGGACATGTCGCTTGGCTGCTCTGAGTAGGTATGTACCCTGCTGTGCTTGCATAGGGATTCAGAGCTGCAGAATTACATGAGCCTTTGGAAGAAGCAGACGAGAGAAGAAAAGAGAAGATAGGTAATATTTGCAGGTAAGTGGAGTGACAGAAAAAGGAACATAATAAATGACAGGGGTGGCTATAAGACATACAGAGAAAATTCTGGGATGTGGGGAGAGGAGTACAATGGTGGGGAGAGAGGTATCCAGAGTACAATGTGAAGAGAAGGTCAGAAAGAACAGTAGAAAGAGGAAATCTGGGGAGAGAAGCATAGAGAGATCAGTAGAGAGAAGGTTATAGAAAGTTCACATGTAAATGAGGTTTCATTAGAGCTGTGAGGACTGTGAGAAGTAGCTTATTGTGTTGGAGGGATATAAAGGTACAATATGAGTAAGTGGATACAGCTGGAAATAAATGACCGTTTGATACGATCAGCTGTGATTGTTAAAAAATATCAATATTATTTAATAGACATGCACAGTACATATAGAAAGCAAACACACTAGCAGAATACCTCAGCAACATTACAACATCAAAGAAGAAAATCTTAGTTGCTGACCTAGAGTGTCGGACCTGGGGGCAGCAAAAGCATCCCCAAGCTGCCTCTATTTACATGCCAGGTTATATCATAACCCAGCAAGTAATTAATTAGCCAGCCTGGGAGGACGCTGCTGAACATCGCGCTCTCTGTCCTATGTGACCTGGACCTGGGGGAAATGGCGGTGCTAGGTCTTGCTTAGGGTGCCCAGAGACCTAGCACCGGCCCAAAGCATATGGAGATCATAAAAGAAACAGGTTCAACCACAACTGCCAGAGATGGAAGACGTATTTGTAGTGGTAGTTTTAGGCTACAAGACATGGTAACGTTTGTGTCACGCTGTGCATAAGGTATATATTCCCAAGATTTATGATCTCACAAACTGTTCAACTGGTACCTGTCCATTGATTTTTGCGGATATCTATACGCCATAATATACTGAAACTCACAGTGCCGATGGTTAAAGAGTATAATAATTTAATATGGGAAAAATGTAAATAGAGATAAGGTTGCACTGTGTACATTACAGTTACCATTGTAGTCACTTTGGATGGGAAGCATAAAACGAAAACAGATCATATATATATATATATATATATATATATATATATATATATATATATATATTGATTACCATTTGTATTGGGACAATTCAGATTGATTTGTATGTATTAAAAGCATATGATCCTATTTTAACTCTGACTATGATAAAAGGTAACAGGTAGATGGGTATAGAGGGAATAGTAGATCAGGGTGATAGTATGCAGAAGGATAAAGAGAGAATGGGGAAAGAATGGGAAAACATGAAGCTGGAGTGAACAATGGGCATTTATGTGGGTGACTATGGGCAAGGTAGTATGGACAAGATAGTTGGTGGACAGTTGTGCGGTAGAGGGAAGTAAACCCTCCTGTCACCCCTGCGGAAGTAATACAGAACTGACATGGCCAGTGATTCAGACTAAAATCCATATAACAAAACATTAAGAACCATAAACTCAAAATCATATTATTAACATTGGGTAAAGTTTAATTTTTGTATTTGCCTTAGCTAGAAATACAGATATAATATATAACATCATTTTACTTTCTGGCCTTTCACTTCTTCCTTAAAACATTGTTCTATTTAACAAAAAAATCATCAAGCCTTTATTGGTATTTATAGATGCATTATTCCTAATTAGATATCTGTATTCTTTGTATTTATGCAAATGATTAGGTTTTTCGTTATCCAATTATCCATGACAAAATCAAATGTGAATATGTGTATACTGTTATGAATTGTACATGTCATAAAAGTGCTGAAATCATTTAATCTCTTCTTTCTAACTAGCTCTAAAAAATTGCATATTTAATGGACTAATAATGCAAGACTTCCAAGACAGAAATGCTACACACAATTGTATGCCTTCCAATTTAAACTAATGCTCTCAGGCGAAACCAGTAATCTTAATTTTGATTAAAACAAGATCAGTGCTTATTAAATCTTTGTGTAGTTTATTCATGGATAATTTTCTATTTTTAAAGGTATTACGAGTAAAGCCTGATGTGAATTGATAAGTTTTCTCTCTACAGTGGGGAAATGTATAGGTTTGCTACCTGTTCAATGGCACAGACTGAACTTTTCGTAGTATTTTCTAGGTGTAGTATGCTGTCCAATATCAAAATCATTTATTATGCTAATTCTGAAAACTCCTTTCATATTGTAAAAGGTTACAGCGCTGGCATGCTTGTGATAAGTGCATTAGCCAGGGAAGAATTTGGTTGGCAGAAAGGCTTTCAGTTTGGAGCCCAAACATATTCATCAACATAACATCATTCCCCTAATATCCAGATTACGAAATGCCAAAAACCTGTTGTTGTTTAGGAGTTAAGCCCACTTCCAGCTTTTTGTTCCATTTGGTCTTGGACAGAATATTATCTAACTCCCCAGCCGCATTTCCTGACAATTCAATTCTCATTTAAGAGCCTTTCTCTCAGTATCTCACATTGCCTGCATGGATAGTAAGTTATCCGTGGTGACAGTCTGTGTATATGTTTAACGTAGATACTTTTATCTACACTTTGCTCCCCTACTCTATGCAGCTTGATACAAAGGAGCACAAATAAGTTACTGAGTAATGCAATTGTAACGGTGTGGAGTCATATTCTGAATCCGGTTGCTGGATGAAAGGTGGGTCCAGAGGTGGTATACAATATCAGAGGTTGTCCGGTTGTGCAAGGGGTGAGGCAATTGCGTGGTCAGGAGCAAGCCAGTTTTTATATAAAAGTATACAAATACTGTCAGGAAACAGAATGATCTCTCAAGGAGGTGATTATAGACCAGGAGAAGAAGACAGAGCCATCATCAACAATTAAAACTACTGCAAAACATTGTAAGATTGAAATTGCTGTGCATTTATATAATATTTATTGACAGCTATGCCAGATATGTCGTGATAAAGCATTTATATTAGCAGAGTATCTGAGGAGCAAACATACCCAAATCCCAAGCAGATGATCTTGACAACAGAGGTCCAACCATTACATTGGCTCACAATTTACCTTTATAAGAAAGTGTCACCTGGGCCATTAGACCAGTTAGGCCGCTTTAGGATTTCTTCTTTTAGAACTGAAAGCCATAATGGGATTTGTATATGTGACAAACTTTGCCTGATTCAAATAGTGGCCAAAGAAAACTTTAGCAGATGGCCTAAAGCTGGTGACCGATTATCGTGGAATTGGGCTAAACTCGTTCTAGTGTGTGGCTTATATTATTTTTAAAAAAAGTCGATAAAATGGCTGGAAATTTCAAAGGCATGATTATCGGATCAATTGGAATTCCCGATTGATAAAAATGCCCAGGCTCCAATTTTGTCATGAGTGTATTGTGTACTGAGGCGCCCAGTGTATGGTGGCAATAACGTTTATCGGCTTCAATAACTCGATTGTTCTAGTAAGTGCCCAGCATAATATCAGATAAGCTGTTATGTATCTAATCTTCTCCCATACAGGGAAGAGGAACCTTTTTTCATTCATTTGTGGGTTGAAATTGCGAAGCCTATAAGTGTAGTATAATTACATAACACTCACCATTTCTGTCAATAGCAAATGGCACATCGCCTGTCACAATCTCATAATTGCAGATCTGACTGTATTGCGGGGAACAGTCCTCATCCACAGCCTCCACCTGTAAGATGCTATCATATATTTTACCCTCAGTCACTGTTGCTCTGTAGATGTTTTCTTTAAACACTGGGGCAAATTCATTCACATCATTCACCTGGATGTGCACCACGGCTCTAAAAAATAAAAACATACAAAATGAAAAAGATTATTGATGGTAGGAAATATCATTTATTTAAGTGCATTAAACACTTCTACATAGTCTGCTAACAGACACCCGATGCCATATATAAAACTGTCCCACTGACTATGTTCTAGAAGTGTTTTGTGCCCTGGCCTGCAGCTAAGCTACCTATCCTATTATTCTATAATAATATAATCATACCACAATAACTATTGTATGGAAAGTGTATACAGTGTAGACAAAACAAAATGAATATATGGAGATCACTTTATGTATGTGTTTATGTAGAACATGTCAACTCAAAATTATAGCCACCCACTCAAAACATGCATGCTCCACTTANTCCATTGATCGCTTTATAGATCAAACACTTCCATGCTATCATCTTTATTTGTTGTAGTGCGTTGTAATTAATTGATTCATGGTAAATAGGCCTTTTAAACTCTGTAGACTTGTTTCATTACATTATCTAAATAACTGTCATTATCCCTCTATTATGTTTGACTGCAATTATGTTGAAGTGGATTTAATTGCACAATGTTATAGCAATGGCATTGTATGTATGTTNCAACGTTGTGTTTCCTCTGGCTTTGTGCTCTGGCTTTGTGCTGTCCTATACATTTACATACTAACTGGTCTTTTTTT
>JABWIB010002105.1:48115-63030 GCA_016617825.1 Platyplectrum ornatum | reverse complement strand
GTTCCTGGGAGAGAAATGGTATCCAAACTGTGGCTGACATATTACTACTCTGACGCCAGTGATCGCGCTACATTTTTTCAGCAGGAGTAAAAATACTCCTCATAGCATTTTTAAGGAGTATTTTCTTGCCAAAGAAGAGTATTTTTTAGCGGAAATTACATTAAATGGTAATGTGGTCTGCAATGGTCCAAACTCACCATTAATAAGTAATAACTGTGTTGGATGATCCCCTTCTGATATATAGAGAGGTGTAAACATTTGATATCACTTTACCTTGAAATTTAATTACAAAATGATATACTCCTATGACAAACTCATGCTGAGGGTTTCCTTTATGGTCTATTATATTCCTAGAACGGTCATGCTNGTGTATTTGTGGATCCTGTTTGTCTGTTAGATTCAGTGCAGCCTCAGGCAAGGATCTTCAATTGCTGGGTGTGACAACTTTTACACAGTCACACACAGCAGCTGAGGATTCTTGCATGAGGCTGCATTGAATCTGATAGGCAAACATGATCCACTAATACAATGCCCACTGCCCTCCTTGTTCTCACGCCCCAATAAATCATGCCAGCCGTGAGTGTTCATTCATGGTTTACTTAGCACAGCAGCGGACACTGGCTGTTGTGTTTATTATATAGAATAGTGATTGTAAAAACCGTGTAACAAGTTAATTCCTAATGATGAATGACAGGTCTCTACACAGTTTATCAATATCGGCAACATTGTAGAGTGTGTAGAGACCTATCACACATCATTAAGAAGTAACTTTGTAAAACGGACTGAGATTACTGTAACTTACATAGCACGTGTTACAGTGTTTACAATCACTATTCTATATAATAAATACAACGGCCAGTGTCCGCTGCTGTGTAAAGCAATGTATGCTTCAGCCACTGTCAGCGCTCTCACTGCTGCCAGGTCTGCCCACTGCTGATTACACTGATTGCTCTCTGCGTGAAAATACGCAAGGGACCGACCTCAATGTGGATTTTACATAAATCTACTGTCAGCCTTAAATTTTGCCAGATGTTCTCTCCCCAGATGTTCTCTGTTCCTTAAGCTGTTTCAATATTCTTAATTCTCCCATGCCCAGAAAAGTAGAGGGCTGGTTTGAGTGGCTCCCACGAATGCCAGAGATGTCACTCCGGAGGTAGACCTGTTTAATTGTTTTTGGGAATGTCCATTATTCCGACACTTCTGGCTATTCGTCAAGCGTTTTGCAGAGCAGACCCTAAAGACTCCCCTGCTGCTGTCCTTGGAGTGGCCATTGTTTGGCATTTTACCAGCAACAGTCACCGTATCATTTACATAACAGCAGGCAGTTTTCACATACATATACACAGCTACTGATTATTCAAAGGTCTCACTGCAGCAGAGTCTGAACTCCCCCCTCTCACTACACTGAACTCCTTACTTCCTCTCAAGAGAGGAAGTGAGGGACTTCAGTGCTGTAACTGAAGAGGAGGGGAGTCAGATGCTGCTGCTGCCATCGTGGTCTAACAGATCGTCTTCTAACATATAAGGCTAGCTTAGCTAGTGTTAGAGGGGCGAGGAAACATGCTGCTGCCTCTGATAAATCATGACCCGAGTATAAGCAGAAGGGGAGCTTTTTCAGGACATTGCTTTGAGTTATTAGGGTTAAGGTTAGGGTGATTGTAATGTCAAAAACAGAATATTTTAATCTTACAATTTAATTACTGTGTGAGAGAGGACAGTCTCAGTTGCTCCTTTCTGCCATGATTTTACATACCAAGCCTATGCAAATGCTGCCGCTAAAGGGCATTTAATTTTGCAAGTCATCACATTTTACATACTTGTCAGAATGNTGTTTATTAAAAAAAAATGTCAAAATATGTTTTTAATGTTGGACAGGGCTAAAATAGCATACAAATAGCTTAGGACCAGATGCAGAGTTGAAAATAAGAGTGGAAAATTACTCCTAGGTAAAAACCATAATGACATGCACGGTAAAAATGAATATGTTTCATGCATGTATTAAACTAGGAAACAAATTTAAAGTATAATTAATAGTGCAATTATAAAGTATAATAGCGTTAAAGTAATTCTGGTCAGTATCTGTGTGCTCTGATCAAAAGCAGACTATTTTCTCCCTGCAGGCAAAGAATAAAATTACTTTTACTTCCACTGAAATTTCACATGGTTTTGCCCAGTTGAAACTTATCCCTGTTATTTTCTGGTTCATAGTGTTTATAAGGATAAAATAGTTTCTTTTTGTAAACATAAATTTACAAATAAGTAATGTAGTTCAACCACTTTTGATCCTTTTCTAGGTTTTAGAAAGCTTCAAGATTATGGATTACAGCCTTCTTTTAGGTGTACACAATATGGAGCAACAGGAAAGGGAACGACAAGCTGATGGAGTGCAGAGTCAGGCAGANGAGAAACGTCCAGTTTGGCAAAAGGCGCTATACTCCACAGCAATGGAATCCATTCAAGGTGGTGCAGCCCGTGGAGAATCTATAGATACAGATGATACGTGAGTAACTCCATCATTCATCTGATTCATCGTACATAGTGACACAATTTTACAAAGTGTTTGTAAAATACGTAGGTTTCAAACAGCTTTTTTGCCTACCCTGCTAGCTAAACTTCTTGCTTGATCCAGTTTCATTTAATATTCAGGACAACCAAGAGAAATGTTGCTTGTACTGTAAATACCAAAGAATGTTTTTGTTTCCAGAAACCTACTTATGATGATATTAAATTGACTCTGTGATTAACCCTAAATACTTAGTTAATTTTTTAGGCTTGAGCCTAACTTTACTTTAGGTCAGAACTGGTAAAAGGAAAATGGACACCTCAATGCTAACCAAATTGCTTTATATTTTTGAACCTACTGTTGCATCTTCAACTTTTGGACATCTGTCTGTCAGGATACTGGTTTCACCTGGCCCAATTACAACCACTCCTTGATGGTTGGCCACCCAGAGAAGCCTTACTATGCCAGGGATTTTACCCAATACCTTCTAAGGATCTTTTTAATAATTCAGGCAAACACAGTATAAAAGGGAAAACTGTATATTTATTGTGATATAAAGCAACAAACACTAATTCTATGCACTCAGTAACTAATATAGTACTATATGCACTCAGTAACTTAATTACTGAGTGCATTATATAGGCAAACAATATATAAAGCGTCCAAGGCTGTCCAGCTACCAGGGTTGTAACAATTACAATGCATATTTCTATCCAGATAAATGTCCTGTGGGTCCTGGCGCCAATGCGCGTCAATAATTGATTGGCTGTGTTGGTCCGTGTTTATCCTGTGTGTAAGTGGGCATCTGACATCAGCGGAAGAGGCGCATGTAATGGGGCAGTACCACATTTTTTTTTCCTGACAGTTTACTTCATGATGCTTATAATTGTAGAAACCATGGAAGATAAGCACTCTAACAAAAAATCTTTTAGAATCTCTCTTTTTTTTTTTTGTTTTTTTTTGGTTCGCTCATTTTTTTTATTTTTAATATACTGATAAACTGATCTAGTTCATCAGTATGATGTAAAGTGCTTTTGCGGATACGTTTATATCTAAGGAGGATGTACAAAAGTTTTCTCTCAAAAGGCACAGATCATTGGCGAGTGATCATTCGAAGGAATCTGATCATGAAGGTTTGGCCATGGCCCCTGAAAAATCTGAGGAAGTAATGATGCCTTACATTGAAGGCAAATTCAATTCAGATATGGTGGACAATCTAATTTAAATTGATTCACAATTAGATGATAAAGAAACACAAAACCCTGAAAATTCATGATCTTCTGATGAGAGAAACCAGAATTAATTATGGATGAGTGGACAGAAGGGTGGCAGTTCCTTTTAAAATGAGTAAGTTATACCGGTTTCATCTAGAAGAGGTCAGCAGATAGGATAACCCACTTAAGGTGGTGCCAGAATTTACCATCATTCTACTTTTGTCTCTAAATGTCCTAAATGTCTTTTAAAAACATTATGGGGAAAAAAAGAAGCAGTATATAATCTTGCAAGCCGCTCTAAAGCCTGCTTTTGCAAGTGCCACTACTTCAGGTGTAGTGAAGGGTTGGTGCCTTACCATAGAATCTAATCCTGCATGGCACCAATGTTATTGAAATCTCTTTAGGAAGTACAAATGGCACTTGAATTCCTTTGAGGATTCCNTAGATGCAGTACGCCTGACAGCTAGAGCAGCGTCTGCGACCACAGTCACATGAAAACCACACACAAAACCATGGATTGGATGCTTATTTCAAAAATAGACTCCTCTCTCTTCTCTTTCTGGGAGATTATTTATTTGGTCAAAAATTTGATGATATATGTAAAATTTCAGGAGGATAGTCTCAGTAGCTCCTGCAGGAAATGTGTCAGAGAGCTTCATGTTCGAAAAAAAACCTTTCGAACATGAAGCTAAAGGGGCGCCCAGGAAGCAGTTATAGACGAGGTCAAGGTATTTGTTTCATGTCCAAAGAGAAGGAGATGGCAGTTATAACCCTTGTCTGTTCCACCAAGAGCGCCAGGTCTCCCCTTTCTAAAACAATTGGTGGGTGGAATGCTCTCCAGGTTCCAGGAAGTATAGCTGCACTCCACTATATAGAGTAATTTTTTTTTTTTCTTTGGCCCTTTGAAAGCCTAACATCAGAGGGTAGTATTCCAAAGATTGCCCATTCCGGGGAGAGAGGGAAGGTGGGCACCAGGCAACAAACTGCAAAATCCCTAACCCGTCTCCAGAACAACTTCACAGGGTGGCAGTCCCACAAACAATGAGACAGAGTGGTGTCGGGGGAGGAACATTTAGGACACGCACCCGAGGAGTTAAGGCCTATTGCAGCGGAGCGGGAAGGGGACAAATAGCCCCTATAAAATACACAGTAAATCAATTAACGGTAAATGGACGGTGTCAGAGTAGAGATAGAGGCCGTCCAGGTCTGTAGTAACTGTTCAGTGTCAACATGAGGGAAATCCTTCAACCAGCCCGTCATGCTACCAGGAGACTCACCGGAATAGTAGGGTTCACAGAGAATGTGGTAAAATAGGGCCATGATAGCCGGTAGTGCGTAAAAAGAAAGAATCATGACGATTGGACCAGTCATCCGCCGTAAAGGAGGAGGTGCATTGAACAGCGTAGTGATGGGCTTGGAGATAGGCGAAAATTGAGGTCAGGGATGGGGCTTTAGATTTAGATTGGACGTCCTGAAAGGTCAAAAAGCGGGATCGATGAGGGCAGGTAATATCCCGTAGAGAAGAAATGCTTTGTGAAGCCCAAAGGGATTATGGAGGAAAGGAAGGAAGAGAGAAGCGGGAGGAAAGCTTCCATTTTTTGCGGACTGCATGCCAGGTGTGCCAATTCGCCATCAGCAACGGATTATCGATGGTGGTGGGGTCCAGATCAGATTTTTTACAGTGTAGAAAGCTAACAAGGTCCATAAAGGGGACCATTTGCTGGTCCAAGGACGTATCCGTATGTACACTCGTGTGGAGCAACCAATCCTTAATATGTCTGCAAATGGCAGCCTGATTGTAGAGCCGAATATTGGGGAAGTTAATACCTCCCTCAGAGCGGGTGCGTTGCAAAGTATGCAACCCAATTTTAGGGGAAGGGCACAGGCCCATGATTGAGTGGTATGCAGGCCGAGGTGGAGTGCCACAGAATTATCAAAATTTATGGTGAAACCGGATAATAATATTGGCAAGGGAGGATTCCAGGTTCCCCAGATAGAGAAGAAGGTCATCTGCAAATGCAGAGATTTTAACAGTAGAGGTGCCCACAGAGATACCCCGGAAGCCATCCCAATACTGCAAGATCCGAAGTAAAGGGTCTAAAGCTAAGTTAAAGAGGAGGGGTGAGAGGGGACACCCTTGTCTAGTACCTTGGGACATGGTAAACTCAGGGCCNTTTAGGTCATTGATGATAAGAGATGAAGAAGGGGAAGTGTATAAGTGTCGAAAGAAATTTACAAATAAGGGACCAAATTGACGCAGCGCAAATATTTTAAGAAAGTGGGACCACAAGACCTTATCAAATGCCTTCTCTGCATCTAAGCTGAGAAGAAGATTAGACGAAGGGCTAGAGAAATGGAATGTATTATAGCCGTCAGCGCAGTTCTGATACCCTTCACCGAGTTGGGTGAATCCCAACTGGTGGGGCGTGAGAAGGGAGGGCATGAGAGATTGGAGTCTGGTAATCATAATTTTTGTGAGGAGTTTAAAATCCTGTTTTAGGAGTGTTATGGGTCTGTAAGAGGCCAGGAGTTCAGTATTTTTATTGGGCTTAGGGAGGAGAATTGTGGGAGCGTTATTGAAGGACGGGTAAGGAGATCCATTAGAATGGATGGTGTGGAACAGGCGTAGAAGAGTGGGTGCGAGTTTATCCTTAAGCATTTTATATACATAGAGTAATTAATTGTAAAGCATGGGTACAAGTTGGAGTTCTTATGTTACCCACAAGATGCTTTGTCTCAGGAGGCAGGAGACAAAGAAAAAAAGTGCTTACTTCAAGTCTCTCCAATATGATTCAGCAAAAAGTTGTAGTCCCAGGTTACACGCAATCAATGATTTCATGGTTTTTATTCCAGGTTTTTCATGGTGAAGGTGTTAGGTGGTTACAGAACCATCTTGGACTTCAGGTGCCTCGACAATCTCATCATAATAAAGCCTTTCAAAATGGAGACACTTGTATCTATTCTACTGGACATGTATGTATCTCACTTCAGTGGACCTCAAAGATGCCTATATACATGTCCCTATTTATTCTCAGCATCGGACATACTTAAGACTCTATCAGTTCACATCTTTACCCTTTGGATTGTTCACTTCTCCATGCACCTTCAAAAGAAGCTTCTTCTGAAGAGATGGCAATTCAGCATACTCACAGGATCATTTACACTCTTCAAGCCCATGGGTGGTTGTTAAACTTGGAAAAGAGACAACTAACAGTTCCCAGAGTGAAGTACCTAGGTGTCTAGATAGACACAATGCAAATGTCAGTTACCTTAACTCAGGAGACAGTGTCTAACCTCTTGGTGGCAGTACAAAATCTCATCACCAGAAGATAGACATCCTCTAGAGAAATTATGGGACTTCAAGGTTTCATGTAATCCATATACAGCCTCATGGACGAGGTTTCATATGAGGCAATTATAATGCTGTCTCTTGAGACAATGGGACCGAGACAGCAAAATCTTAACTCAGCAAATGTATATCTCTGTAGAAGTGATATAGTGGATCTAGGCTGGTGGTCGGACTGAAAGTTTGTTGATGGTGGAGATCAGGAAAGTCTTGCCTAGGCAGGGATGAAACTTTGTACAGCGGACCATCTCGGCCACTATCACTAAATGGAATTTTTCCCTGGCTTCCATATTTTCCCACTGCCTCTAATACCAAGGGTGCTAGCAAGAACGGAAAGGTAGAAGCTGTGTGTCATTGTGAACAAAGCCCTTTTGGGCCTGGATGGCAAAGGCTCTCAACCTGTAAATAGACAAATAGACAAACTTATCGGAGTATGTAGACAAATTCTTGCAGCCATTGGTCACTCGGCAAGCAAGTTATCTAAAGGACACGTCTGACGTTTTAAGAATCATGAGTGAATGCGTGTGGAAGGAAGACTACATTTTGGTCACAAGTGACATCACGTCACTATACTCAGTTATTGACCATAAACAGGGCTGTGAGGCAATCAGATGAGAACTATCCACCAATTCACAGCTGAAGGAGGACCAACAGAATTTTATTATAGACTCAATTGACTTCATACTCAGTCACAATTATTTTAACTTTGGGGACAAGTGCTACAGACAGGTTTGCGGGACAGCGATGGGGACGAAATTCGCCCCAAGCTACGCAAACCTGTTTGTNGCACAGTGGGAGAACCAATACATATGGTCAGACCAAAATCCCTATAAAGATGACATTGTAATATGGAAGCGATTCATTGATGATGTACTCTGCATTTGGTCAGGAAGTGAGGAAAGCCTCAAGAAATTCAATGACTACTTAAACAACAACAGCCTGAACCTGATCTTTAAAATAGAAAAGAGTAAGGAAAGCTTACCATTTTTAGATCTGGAAATTATGACAACGGGCCAGAAATTAATTACAAAAACATACATAAAAAAGGTAGATTCTAACAACTACATCCCCTCTACAAGCAACAACCACAGAAGATGGCTGGAAAACATTCCTAATGGACAGTTCAGAAGATTAAGGAGAAACTGCTCTGAGATAACGGACTATGAAATCCAAGCGACAGAACTGAAGGAAAGATTTCTGGAGAAGGACTATAAAGTGGAGACAGTAGAAAAGGCCATGCTTAAAAACAAGGAAACCAAAAGGGAGAAAATATTAACAAAAACCAAAAAAGTGCCTGAAAAAGAAGGAAAAATAAGATTCATTACGAATTACAACAATAATGTGACAAGACTGGAGAGAATCCTAAAGAAGCATTGGCATGTCTTAATGGAAGACAAACTGTTAAAAGAGATTTTGCCGAAACATCCACTAATGGTTTACAAAAGAGAATCTAAAGACCACCCTCGCCCCAAGCGGGAAACCCCCAAAGAAAAAAACATCAATGATGAACACTTGGAGGGACAGACCAAGAGGAGGTTTTAATTATTGCACAAAATGCCCCGCGTGCAAGGCTGTAAAGAACAGAAGCACGAAGAAAGTACAAGATTTCAAATCTATTACAACAGGGGAGAGCTTCAAAATAAAAGAAGACATCAGCTGCATAAGCCAGAACGTTATCTATCTATCACCTACAGACCTTAACACCAAAAGGTCTGAATATGGATCTGGATCTGGGTTCTTTTCTGTTTGAGGAATGACTATCTAGTCATGCAAACAGACAATACTTACAGAAGAATAAAAATGAAATAAAAATGAAAATAAAATAAAAATGAAAATCAAATGTTGATAAGGAATGACAGATATGAAAAGGTGATGTGGATGAATACACTAAAAGATAAAGTAAGGAAACTAGAGGAAATATCCACATATTGCAGATATAGCAAGAGATACAGCAAAAACTCAAAGGATGGATAAGATAGGATTTTAAATGTTCAAGAAATAGGGCTATATCACAAAGAGATGGAGTGTGAGAAGTGCTTATGTTAAACCAACAGGCTGATAAATTATATAGGTAAAAACAGACGCATGCAAAATTACTGTCTGTCATTTGTTTTGTTTTGCTTTTATAACACTTTGTGCGATTATAGATATATATTTTTATCAATTTTGATGCCTATTAAACACAATTTTGTGCTATTCTAATTGTTTTGACTAAGGGTATAAGGGAGGCGCTGGTAATACTTCACTCTGTAAATAGACAGGCCTATGAAACTTCCTCTAATACCAGGCCTTCTACATCAAGGTGGGTTTTGCCACCCAGAGCCACAGACATGGGACCTGACGGCATGGCTTTTGAGATTGTTTCAACAAACAGGGTTTCTCTAGTGTTCTGGATACCATTCTACTCAAGGCCAGAAAAGGTATGATTTCTAATACCTATTTATAGAAAAAAAATATGTATCCTATTGTAAGTTTTACTATTGTAAAGAATAAAGTAGGCTGCTAGTTCTAGTTAATTCAGTTCTTACATTTCTTCCGGAAGGTCTTCCGCGGTTAGCTCCCTTAAAGTCCAAATTTCAGTTCTGAGCGCAATGATGGAAATGGACTTGGCCCATAACAAATATGTAGCTAGGTTTATCCAAGCGGCAAAGAAAATAAATCTAGTCTTCAAGGTCCCCAGCCCGTTGGGACCTGAATTTAGTCCTTAATGGTTTAATGGACCCTCCGTCCGCTCGAGCCTTTGCAGGACTTTCCGATGATGTTACTAGAACCTAGAGTTGCTAGGAAATCTAAAGCAGTTGTTTTAGTAGAAGGACAGAATAGAGGTGGGTGACGCCATCAGGGGGTGACAGCCGATCCTACAGTCCCGGGCCCAGCCGCCTCCTCCCAACCCCCGGCAGTGGCACGGCAGCCTATACTGGAGTGCCAGCCACTGCCGGCAGCTTGCCTGAGCTCACTCAGTGTGCAGCCGGCACACCTGTACAAAGAGCCGGCCGTCATGTGGGGTGATCCTGGTGGCGGCCCTGGCCACTATACCTTGGTGGGGTTAGTGCATGCATCCTGGAAGCTTATACTCAAAAAGAAGTGTGTGCCTCCAAAGCCCAGTCTACTAGATGCTACTTCTTAGAAAGGTGATATATAGGAGGCAGAGTGAGGCCAGGTACACATTCTTTGCAACCCCTCTTTGTGAACCACATGGAAATCCAGTTCCAACTAGTCTGATATTCTTATTACACCATGTGACATTAGCTACTCAGTTAATGACTTTAGTTAGTCAATATTTATAAATTTCATATCAATATATATTGTCATCCAAAAATACTTTATCATGGGTCTTTTTTTTTTATTTATTTTTTTTAAATCAACAACCGATATTGTTGATCAATCGAGAATTCCAATTGATCTACGATATCGTGATTTGCGGTTTTTAGGCGTTTTATTGCATTTTTTTTTGTTTTGTTTTTTTTAACACTAAACACACTGTAACATAATACATGAAATATAATACACACTGTCTGTGTATTATATTTAATGTATTATGTTACAGTGTGTTTAGTGTTAAAAAAACAAAGACCCATGATAAAGTCATTAATACAAGGGTCTCAGTGAACATTAATCATAGTAAAGTCATTGTTGGATAAAAAGGTATCCTGTTAGCGAACCCCATTTTCTCACTGTATCCCTTTTCAAATTTATAGTTTTAATATTGTTGATTGTCACCAGCACCATCACATGGAATTGGATAATTTGATGTAAAAGTGATTCAACACAAAATAAAATTGTTTTATCTATAGACTTTTTTTTCCCCCCCCCAGCTCTGTCACAGTGGAATGTTCTGGTTCTTGTTTTACTTGAACAGTGCTATGCAATTCTGCCCTTTAAATCTAATTCTTTCTCTGCCTTCTCATTTACAGTTATAGGTGTAAATTGCAATGTGTTGCCGGCCTGCGAGACCTTGACATAAAGACTCAGATATTTAATAAAATTCATTTGAGATTGCGTACAAAAGAGTTTAGAAATTCATTAATCTCTCTGGTTTTGTATGACTGAAAAAGGATAGTAGATGTCCAGAATGGCGAGCTAAGTGTTCCCTAATGTTGATTATGGAAGTGCAAAAAGCAGGACATACATTACTATGGTACACTATGTAGGTATAAATGTACTCCAACGGTGTGATCACCTCGTAAAGAGAAACAAACAGTTAGGAACAATACCTTGACATAAACAATATTTAATGAATAAAAAACAACTGACCAAATAAATATGAATATAGGTTTAAAATATAAATAAGTAAAAACAATAATAAAGCCGAAAAGGCACTCGTACCCTAAACGTGGTATAGTCCAGAGGGGCTGCAGACGTGAGCCGCAGGAATAAGCTGCAAAGGGGGCCCGGGACAGCTTGGATGGAAAAAGTCCGCCTGAACACACTGCTGCTGGAGGTCTGGTAGGTATATCCACGTGGGTCGAGGCTGGAATACGAGACGGTCTGACGGGTGCTGACGCGTTTCGGGGAATAACTCCTCCCCTTCCTCAGAGCAATGACGGTCTTGTGTGGGCGTCTTTCATTTATAGTCTCTCTTCTAATCAATTAGATACACGTGTCCATCCAGACGTACCATAGCAATGTATTGTCCTAATTATATGTGTGCACTCATGAAAAAAGGTACAGTGAAAATTAAAGGAGACACGCGATCGTTTCAACAGTTAAAGGCATTAAAATGATATGATTCCTAAATACAAAATTCTATATACATCTTAAACAGAAAATTAAGAAACCTCAATAAATGTTTTTTTCTTAAAACGAAGACCTTATACAGAGAGTCATACACAGAATTACCATAAAATCCATAATTAATATACAAGTCCATCTATACAGTAAATCAACGGGTGATAGATACATTTCCTAGCACAAAACGAACACAGTCAAATGAGCAGGTAATATGTATATTTCTTAACACGTAATAGACTGCGGATGTACTTAAGCTGGCTAGGATTCATTTTAGGCGGAAGGGGGACTACCAATTTCTGTAAATGGTGAGGGTGTAGGAAGTATGCTATCACAGAACCAAAGTACGCAAGTTAACAACTGATAATGTGCAGCCGTACTGTGCACACCTCTAAGTAACTCTAAAATTTAGAGTAGTATCCTGATTCGATGAATGTATTTCGGAAATCCCTCCCGACTCAGTTGCAGCGCAGTCTCATAATTAATCAACTGACTACTTGTAAAGGAAAAAGGTCTTGTGTATACACAGTGAGTATTGGTGAAGAAGTGAAAGAATATATAAGAGAATATCAAAATTTGACATTACATAATAAATAGTTATTACATAAATCGCCTAATCTAATATAATTAATAAATAAATAAGATATTTAAATTACCTAATAAATATTCATGATTGCCCAATTCAATAGTGTTTGATATTTAAATAGGGAGATAATATTATACATTCATTAAATGAATTTGGTGGTAATTTATACAATTACACTACTTATGATCACCTGGGTGCATAAAGGTGTGGTGCTTGATACTAAAAAAAATATAAAAAAAATTTTACATTTCACAATCCATCATTTTAAGTAAAGGTAAAAATGAAGTTCAAATGTGGCATTACAGACAAAAAAGGAAAAAATGAAAAAAATTCTTTTACATGAATAATGCCCATTTTACCTCTTCTTAAAGGTTCACAATCACCTTTTTCTAGTCACTTACCGTGAAGTGTACAGTACCCAGTCTTCTCCAGCGGTCTCCCATCTGGATAGATGGGCCCACCCTGCTTAGCTTCCAAGAGCGGACGTGGTTGGGCGTCATCCAGGGTGGTATGACCGTACTTCTGGGGTGCTGTTATAGGTGAGTGTACTTTTGGGTAGAGGTAAAAGAATATATATTAGTGCTGGAAAAACAACCATAATGAGTTTATTAAAGAAACCATTTGGTTTCAAAGTCTTGATTTAGACCTTTAGGAGCTAAAGTTTCAAATTCAAATATAAGCCTCATCTCGTTCTGGGCTAGGAGTTTTGTTTGATTATTACACCTCCAGTTTGGTATGGTTTGTTGTGTATACCTATACACTTAATGATGGCTGAAGGGTCAGAGTTATGCACCTCTTTGAAGTGAAGGGACATAGAATGGGAAATTGCACCCTTCCGAATGTTCCGGAGATGTTCAGACCACCTTGTTTTTAGGGGGCGTGTAGTTCTCCCTATATATTGCAGATGACATTTGCATTCTATAAGGTATACACAATAACTTGTGTTACAGGTTATGAACTCCTTAATACTGTGTTCCCTTTGATTAGCTGTGGAGTGATATTTATCGATTCTTNCAAAGGGGGTAGTGATCTTACACATTGGGCATATCCCGCATCTAGAGAAACCTAAGTGGTTTTTCTTATTGGAATAGCACTATGAAAGGCACTTTTGACCAGTTTGTTCTTGATATTCGGAGCTTTTCTATATATAAATTCAGGTTTCATGTCTATATACTTGTGTAGAATAGGGTCCCCTAATAGAATCGCCCAGTGTTTCCTGATTATGGACTCAATCTTCTTATAATTACTATTATAACCTGATATGANGGGAAGCTTCATGTCCTTGTTACTCTTATTATGTACCTCCTTGGGGTAAATAATGGAATTTCTCTCCTTCTCCCCGACCTCCAGTCTTAATACTTCCAGACTGTCCGCATCATATCCCCTTTGTATGAAATGTTTTTTCATCCTATTCGAATGTGTATTGTAGTCAATTTGCGAAAAGTTCCGTTTGACTCTTAAAAACTGCCCTTTAGGTATGTTATTCAACCATAACGGGTGGTGGTTGCTGGTAATGGGGATGTATGAATTTACATCCGTCTTTTTTATATAATTTTGGGTCTCACTTTTTTGTTATTTTTAATGTAGATGTTTAGGTCTAAAAAACTGACGGTCAGCTTACTACATTCGAAAGTAAGAACTATGTTTTTGTGGTTGTTATTCAATTTAATGCAGAACTCTTTTAGAGATTCTTCAGACCCCTTCCAGATGAAAAAGATATCATCTATATATCTTAGCCATGTCACCAAGTTTCCCCCAGCCACGCCATTAATCGATCTCTCCCAATAGGCGAGAAAAACATTGGCATAGCTGGGGGCAAACTTGGTGCCCATGGCTGTCCCGCAGATTTGCAGGTAATAGTCCCTGTCAAAGTTAAAATAGTTGTTATTAAGGATAAAGCTTATTCCTTCTCTTAGGAAATTAATCAGATTCTCATCATACCCAGCTAGTTGTAAATAGATTCTCATCATTTCTGGATTTGTATGTTCACTACTACGCACCAGTCTGTAATCCATGTCCTCTCTATATTTGTATATTAGTAAACTAGGAAGACATTTTTTACCCCTTGTGATCTGTCTAAACCAGGGGTAGGCAACCTGCAGCTCTCCAGGTCTTGTCAAACTACAAGTCCCAGCTTTCTTTGCCTGGTATCTACTATGTCTGTGCAGTTAACGCATTTAGGGACTTCTAGTTCTGCATAGAGAGTGTGGTATACTGGCATAAAGCAATCCTCTAGTGCAGGGGAAGGCAATCTGTTTCTCTCCTGGTGACACTTGGAGTCCACTGAGAAATTTAGCTTGGCATCTGAAAGATAAAACCTAGAAACATAGAAAGTGATGGCAGATAAGAGCCACATGGCCCATCCAGTCTGCCCCATTGTGTATTTAAAACTATACCAACCCAAATTTAATCGCTACTTTGTTTGAGACTCAGAATACCCTTATATTTATCCCAAGCATGCTTAAACTGGTCTGTGGTATTAGCCTCCACCACTTCTGATGGGAGGCTATTCCACTTATCCACTACTCTTTCAGTAAA
>JABWIB010002105.1:6532-16878 GCA_016617825.1 Platyplectrum ornatum | reverse complement strand
TGTCAATACGTTATCCCAGTTTTTTTGTGGTTGGCTTATACTCGAATGTATACGGTAAGTTAATCCTGAGCATCCAGGAAACACTCTCCAATGGAAGANTCGGCCAACAAAAATGCCCACCCCCAATACCTTCACTCACAGTATCCAGTAACGTCAAATCAATACTGCAACAAGACTTCTGCTGTAACCCCAAACACAGCTGACAGGAATTTCCAGAGAACATATCCACAAAAGAACAATCTGCATTGAGCCCTAGGTGAGCATCAACATGCCCCTTTTCACATATTCGTGTTGGGTCAGACCAGAAACATAGTGAGGCACTCAATGAAGATACCCAAACCACACCAGATTTTTTTAGTTTATACATTTGCTGTTTTATTTCTAGAATCCATGAGGAGACACAAGTAGAGGGTGACATTCAGCATGTTACATTTGAGACCAGGCAACAAAATATGGCGGTTGGATCAGAAGATGAAAAACAAGGGTAAAAGAAGGGTCATTTTATTTGGTCTTGTATTGTTTTCTGATGTGTGTGTATATAATTTTATTTTCATGTTTTTATTTTTACATTTACAACCTGCAACTGTTTAATCCCTTCTTTTGTTAAAAATTTTAATGTTAACAATGTTATGATGTCCTCTTTCTATATACACTAATGATTTTAATTCTCCTTTATTTCCTGTCCTNCCATGGCAGCACAAGCATTGGAAAAATATTCCCTTAAGACTCTAGTACAGGAAAGAGAAACAGTGTATAAGCCTCCTACTTTCCACCCTCTGTGTCTTTCTCTTTCCTGTTTGTATCTTTGTGCAGTAGCTTGCAGGGTCCAGGAAAGTCCAGAGTGCTGCCCTCAGCCGCTGCCTGGTCAGCAGGGTCAAACAAGCAGAGGGGTCTCATTGTACNGGTTTTACACGCTCTGATGCCTGCCCCTACTTTAGAGGGTGGCCACTGATGTCACCGGTGTCACTGCTGCACCAGCTGGGTGCATCCATATATAATGCATNTGTTCGGGGCAGCTAGAAAGCACGGCAAGGGCCTTATATTAAAGCGCCAGCTTCATACTGTAATGTGGTTGTTTCATGGAGGAGAAAAATGAAAAATGTGTCCGAGTTTCATGCTGGGGCGCTCACATACAAGTCCAACGGGCGTCAGACAAATTTCAGTATTTAGGCGTTTGTCTTCCAAAGAATAGTGCAGCCCTATATGCCCATAATATCAGTTCCATTATTTAGTCTATGAAGAGGAGCTGTTGTGCTGGAGGAACTTGCCTCTTACATTTACGGGCAGGGCAAATCTCATAAAAATGGTGTCCTTTCCTACTTGTTTCAGGTTCTCCCCTTCTAGCTAACTAGTAGGGATGAGCGTTATATCCATAAGCAATTTAGGGCATTCTTATGGAAGGGCAAGCACTCACAAATTGGACTGCACAAACTATTGCAAGCGCGTTCTATTGGGGGACTGAACATATCCCATGTGGGCCGCTACAGCAAAGCAGCTATTATGAGACACTTACATGACTGGCTCCATGGTATCTCTTATTACACTGACACAACTCTGGAGACCGTGTTTGTACCCTAAGGTAACTTAATCAGCTACCTGCACACCACTGACTACTCCCTGACCCCTGACCTTCGATCCCATTCGCTATTGTATCNGGTTCACAAACTTTGGCACTTACGACGACATGACTGGGGATTGTCGAGCAGCCATTACAGGGCACCTCGCTTTCCTAGACAAACCGGGTTCTAGTGCATGGCTGCTGNCCTGGTCTTCAAAGAGGTGGTCAGCGGCGGGTCTCTGGCATTGATACCAACTCTTTTAGTTCCAGAATAGGAAAATATGCACTTTTTCGGAATTGAAATCTAGATTTCCGGACATAGCTATTGACCTACTGTCATACTTGCTGGCCTCACACTACTGCTTGAGGTTGCCTTCCTTCCTGCCTGTGGAACTGCCCATTGATAAGACCATTCTGGCTGGAGGTTAAACATTTCTCTGAACATTGTATGCTCAATCGCCTCCCTCTCTCTCCAGAATGGGCTCTTCTGGGGATAGTTCCAACAGAACGTGGCCTTTTCCCTATTTACGTCCAAGCTTTTACTGCTAATCAGCACTGCAGTGCGCAAAACCATCCTACGCAAATGGTTGGACAATTGTGCCCCCCCTTTTTCTATCCAAATTGAAATTCATCTTTCACATGGACTGGCTAGAAACCATGTTGCACCAAACTCATAAAATTGAAAACTTCTTTGACATGTGGGAANGCTATATTGATATACTTCCTCTCCACATCCAATAGCAGCTTCATGATTGCTTTCAAACAAGTGAGTGATACATGACCAGAGTGCTGGGTGGTGACTCTCCGATTATTATCTCCTAATGGGTCTGTCCTCACCTTCGGCTGGCTCCTTTTCTGTGATTGTTTTTCTTTCTCATACTCTTTTTGAATACTTGTCGATATACGTTTTTATAACCTGTTAGCCTGTGGTTTAAATAAAGGTTTAAAAAAAATTTGCTCCCAGGCCAGGACTGGCTTTCACCCCTGTTCCCAGTAATGCCATACTTCAATCGGAAGGAGAGACCATGGGTGGAAGACTCTCCTACTTCAAGAGAATTTTGTCTCAATCGACCACAGATTACTGCATACTGGAAGTAATATCATCTGGGTACAAGATAGAATTTCTATTTCCGTTCTCCCAGAAGTTTTCAAGGTATGCTTCTCATGTCCGTCCAACTGAAAGATGTCCCATTACCCAGTGCTTCAAATGTTGCTGAGATTCTGCTTCCAAAATGCCCACTACCAGTTCAAGTCTCTTTTGCTTGGGTTAGCAACCTCACCAAGGACGATTACAAAGATACTGATCTTTGAAGATATAGTCAGATGGCCTTGCCTAGACTACCTATTGATTTCACCTAAGTCAAGATCTTTCAGTGGAACATACCCACATTGCTCATCAATCAAGTCAANAGTCAACTGGATAGACATCATCCTAATGACTGTCACCCTGACCCTGCAAAGGATTCAGAATCTCCTGTCTGGTATCAGGCGAGTCGAGTAAAAGGTACAAATCTCATCAGCCGAATACATAAAGATGCAGGGCCTTATGTCATAAGCAATAGATGCTTTTCTATGGGCGAAGTTGCACGTGAGGCAAGTGCAAGCTTGTTTTCTGCTTCAGAAAACAAAATGGGACAGAAATGCAACAAATCTTCATCAAATTTTCCTGTCCACAAGTGCAAGGCGAGATCTTCATTGGTAGACGCAAGTAGACAGGTTGATAGGAGGAAAACCTTTTCAACTTCAAAAACCCATAGTTTTAACTACAGACACAGCTACAGGTTGGGGAGCTACGTGCAGAACTTGTTTGAGTCAATGTTCTTGGCAAAGTTACGAAAGAAAGTGAGGGCAGTACACCAAGCGTGTTTTCAGAGAAACCCTAAGATGCTACAGACTGGATGTGATGTCAGCGGACACAAAATTCAAAGGCTGATGCCTTCAAAGACATACTTTGTTTATTCACCTGGTAAGTGCCTGCTTTGATATATCCCAATGTTTGCGCCGCCATGGTAGAACATGGAAATATCAAATTACCTGTTCATAAACCTATCCCTTATTTCTTCATGGCAGCATATATTTTCCCTCCAATCAGGGGCAGTGCTAGGTAGCACCTGACCTAGCACCACGCCCCCTGTCGGCGAATGACGAAGTGGCGTGACTGCATCACGTCGCACAGGTATGTGACATCGTGATGTCACGTCCCTTTAAAACCACCAAGGACAGTGGCCAAGTGGTGCTTTTGTGTTTATGTTTGTTTATATATATATATATATATATATATATATATATATAAACAAATGCAGAACTCGGCACTCCACACACAGGGCAATTTGCTGCGGTGCACGTCAGGAGGAAGATTCACAGAACAAAACAGGAGGAGGCACTCACAGACGAAAGCAGGTATAAGTAAAAAGCGTCTTTATTCCAATCCGACGTTTCAGGGAGACACACTCCCTTTCATCAGGGATACACCAATACTACCAAACCATCCCACNGCCTATATATACCCTCTAATTATCTACGGCAAGTGCTTACCTGATCTCCATTACCGTGCAGCTGCGTCTTCCGGGAGCTGCCGGCTCCCGGACACTGTCTCCGGCCGGTGACNTCATACACATGCGCCCCTAACACCAGGCTATGTCNGGGTAACCATAGCGACGGATCGCNTCTGTCACATGGAAAAAGGAGAAAGCACAGCCGTTGTCAACACGGAAGATCCCGAGTTGAACTTCACAATTTGAGAGCATATATTTACAAACACCGAAAAACTAATACAAACAAACTAAAGAAAAAATATGTGCACATAAGTGGACGGCATANGTACCCTTACTCCGATGATGCGAGCTAACAGATGTTAATGATATATTAGAACTCACAGAGCAAAGTAAACTAATTAAAAACAACCCTCACAGAAATAAACAAATAAACAGAAACATATAAATGCATACACCCCCTATAAACTATACAGTCACCCCTGGACCCTCGCACTAGCCAGGAGCTACATTACCTCTCAAAGAAAGCAGTGTAGTGGAAGGACTTCGTTTAGCCCCAACGGTTGTACCGTCTGCAACTGGAANATCCATTTGGATTCCAGACGAAGGAGAGCATTATCCCTATCTCCTCCTCGCAGCTTCTGTGGGACATGATCGATCAATTTACATTTTAGTTCGGATAAGGCATGTTTTTTCTCAACAAAGTGACAGGCTACGGGCTGTTCAGCTTTGCCTGTTTGTAGANCTGCTCNAATAGCTGCCCTATGTAAGTTCATGCATTCACGGAAGGTCCTTATGGTCTTGCCCACATAGGCAAGACCACAAGGACACCTCAACATGTATACGACATAACGGGATGTACATGTTAGTACATGACGTATCTTATAAATTTTACCAGATCTCGGGTGAGAGAACGTTTTGCCAGTCTCCATATGCCTGCACGTCAGGCATTGAGGGCACCTGTAACAACCAGGGGCTTTTTGAAAAAAAGTTAAGTTAGTCCCCTTGTCTAATCCCGAAATGTCAGTTTTTACTACGAGGTCACGAATATTCCTACCTCTCCTAAAACATGGCATGATTCTTTTAAGATTAAAACTAGGCAGAGTGCGGTCCGTCTTAATGACGGGCCACAACGCCCGTACAGCCTGATTAACAAGAGGACTCATCCTAGAAAATTGTGTGACCCTCTGTTTTTCCCTCTGCTTTCGCCCCGGCTAGGCGTCCCCATGAGTTTGCCTAATGGGCGCTACAGCCCTGCTTTCCATATATATGTTGTTTGTCCTTTATGAAGCTTGAAGACACAGTGGGCGGAAAGTGGGAGACTTATATACTGCTNTGTCTTTTTCTTCCCTGTGCGAGGGACTTAAGGAAATATGGTAGTGCTGCCATGGATTAGTAAGGAAAAGCAGGTAAGCGGTTATAATCTGCTTTTGTTTTTTCTTCTACAGAGAAGCCTCTGGTTGTGCGTGGGAAATCTGTCCAGTTGANGAAACAGAAAGTCAGCGGTCTGAGGAAGAAGATGAGGTACCTGTGACAGACATATATTTTGTAAGTTTATTCATTTATGCAAATAATATAAAATATAGTTTATACTGTATGGATATATATATAAAAATGGTCCTTAAAATCCTTAATTGCTTTGAGCTCCCAGCATTATCATTCAACAGAACGTTTTGCCCTGCTCTTTCGTTAAATATTTATTTTATACATGATACTCTGGCGCTTTATGCACATGTGATAAAGCAGTCCAGTAAATATTAATGAATTTAAATTAAGTCAACACAAATACTTACTGTTTATTAGCTCACAAAATANAAAGCTCATTTTAATTAATTAGCCATCATTAAACTGTATGTCCTAAGCCTTCCTTGTAAACAGTGTCAATTTTATGTAGGGCACAGTAAAACAAAGACAATAATAGTATTTTTAATGTTAACACAATGTTCTCATACTTCATAATTTTTATTTCTTATTGCCATTTTTAGATTTGCTTTTTATTATCTTTTTGTACAAAGATTAAATATACACAAACTAGAGAACATAGCATTGCGCAACCATCACAAATGGCAGCACTTTCACCGTTAACAATTAGTTAGGGCTGTTATAGAAATGAAACAGGAAGTTCAACATAAGGTTATCAAATAGAAGAGAAGAGAAGAGAAGAAGCGCTAATACTTCTGTAGGGAAAACAAGGGGATGGGGGAGTCGATTGTAGCAATGTTTACTAGGAGAAAACTCAACGAGAGCTGAATAATTAATACTGCACATAGTGGAAAACCTGGCAGTGTAAGTAGATNACAGAAAGATCAACTAATCCTAGAGGTTGTCACTGTGATCTTAAGAGGTAGTGATAAAAGCAATCTCTCATACAGATAAGCTGACATTCTCTACAGGACATTTTTGCCTCTGTTATCATTCTGAGACCTGTTATATAGTATGTTTGCTGGTGTCACTTTTCTGTTTGAGAATGTAGAAATATATTTATTGTGGACAAAAGCTTGTTAAAGACATCCTCAGAAGTGCTCCCGGGGACTGTTTAGGCCCTTGGTATTCAGCAAGACTATTTTGATGATCTGAGGGGGAAAGGATACAGAGACTTTTACCGCTTCACTTCTGAGGTCCCCTGTTGCCTGGACAGCGGGTTGCAGCACAAGCAGGTGGGGAGGGATCCAAAGGGAACGTTGCAGCTGGTTCAGTCAGTAGGGTGCCCTGCCAGCAGACGATCCTCTGGGCAGCAGAAAGCAGGGCCAGATACCAGGGACCGGGAATTCAGATCCACCTGCTGAGATGATCAGGTGTCCCTCACTTGGGGATGTGAGGAGGGGATAGGCTGGGGGCTAGGTGCGGGGCTCATCAGGGCAGCAGTGGACGCGGTTTTGCTGCAGGGAAACAGGACTGCTGGACAGGCAGAGGGATCACTTACAGCAAAGAAAAATCCACCCAAAGATGCAGTAAAATGTTTAATTGTTAAAATGTTTTTCTTAAAAATGTTTTGTGTAAATAAAAATTGTTCAGTAATATAAATTAATATGGTATCACTTAAACCATTTACAGACACACTTATAAAACACCTATGAAGTAATCATTTCTGAACCAAATCCTGAATTTTTTGTGGGCAGATTACTAGAACTCGCCCAACCTGCTAAGTTACATTATTTGCCAAGGAATATGACTTATGCTGATTTATTCTATTCTGCCTTCTACAACTTGTTTCTCTCATACAGTGAGTAGTTTTTGGCCCCCTAATACTACATTATAGAAAATTGTTGCTGCTATCTGCAGGCTCNTAGAACTGCCTTTCTGAGCATTGTCTGAAATGGCTGCTGATTTATGTCCCCCTTGAACTTTTTGCTGTGGGTAGCCAGCTGAACATGGTTCACAGGATTCTGTTTGCGACATCTCTTATCTTTTGTTCACAGTATACAGCAGACTGGAGCCAGAGACCATTCATGAAATTACCATGGTGCTGTAGTTACAATTGCTCCCATAAGCTTAATTAATATTTTATAATATTTTTATGGCAATTAATTGCCATAAATTAAAAGTTTAATATATGATAATACTGGTAATACTGGAATACTATAGTTTCACAATATTTAACAACCTTCATTATATATCCACAAAACCCAAGAATAAACAAAGCAGCATAAAATTGGCAGTCAACCTCTGGAGTGTTGTNTGCCAGCATTGCTCAAAGATGCAGTTCTATACACACAAACTTTCATATAAACACATTCCTTGCTGCAGCAAGATATTAACCTTTTTGCCACCAGCCCATTTTAATGAATATGTATGTTGTATGTGCAATAGTGGGGATGGGGAGACATGAATGTTTATAATATAACATTTTAAGAATTACTTAAACTTCAATANCTTATACTTTCTAGTTAAACTAGATGCTTAACATTTGATACTTATATCCCAAACTGATATTTATGTAGTGACGTTTATTTATTTAGGGTGTAGACTTGTTTTGGCAGTTAGGGGCCGATTCAATCCCATGTAAAGTGGCAAAAATATGCGCCATTTCCTAATTTGCATAGAGGAAGTAAAGCAGCTTGACAGCTTAACGCAGCCCAATTCAATCCTTTGAATTTTTTTTTTGCGCCTAAAACTTTTTCTTTTAATACCTGTAAACAGCGCTTTTACAGGTATTTGTTATGAGGGAGCATGTAGTTGACGCACATAAGACACATACCACACAACACATACCACAGAATTGTTTTATTCCAGACTTTGCCTTCCCACATGTTATTTTGATCTCGTCCAGACACCAAAATAACAAGACTAGGTTAAGTCACGGAAAACAGTCTGAATTCCNACTTAAATATGCCACGAAGCCTCGAATAAAAGAAATTAACTAAAATGTCGCTGGATTGAATCTCCCCCTTAGTGTTGTGAAACTGCAATCAACAGCATAGACAAAGTATGATGAGGATTGTAGTTTCAAAGCATATTGTAGTGTGATGCCATATCTAATTTTTTGACTGTTGGTAGTAGTTCAAAATCAAACGTGAACCTTGAAACCTTTCTATCAGTATTGCTTTTATTAGTCTTTGGCACTATTTAGTTACGGCACTATTTAGTTACAGCTACGTGTTTTTACACTACAAGCATTGATTGTTAAGCTGCATTAATGTCCACACATGTTGCATTAGGAATGTTTTTACTGGGAATAAATAATTTTTTTAACCTTATTTAGACAAACTACTCTTTCCCAATATTTATGGCGTGTTAGTACATGAGGATTCTGGTCCACATCAGTCATTCTTGGCTTCCTTTATTTAGTGTTTAAATGCGTAATGTCAAAGTTTTTACACTTTTGGTCCGGCAAACCATATCCATATTGGTGTATGTGAGTTTGTTTGTACGGGAGTACTATGTCTCATCAGGGCTGTTTTAATCGGATGAGGCCTTTAAAAATGATGATTAAAAACAACACAGCACTGAGGTCATAAGTTCATTTAGTGGACAAGAGCTGATCTGTTTGGAGTTTGTATGTTCGCCACATGTCTGCATGGAGTGCTCCGGTTTCCTCCCACAAAACCGGAAAACATGCTGCTAGGTTAACTGGCAGCTGACAGTTGTCCTTTGGTGTATGTGTGTGGTTGTAAATTTGTGTCACTACTACAGTATAGTACAGGGAAAGGTTGTTTCACAGTACAGGTCGTTGGTTGGTGGAATGGACAGACTAGATGGGCCATGTGGTTCTTGGTTGTCAAAAAATACTATAATGTATGTAAAATATATGATGATGTATTTTATTTAGTCAATGGATCTTTGTTGTGGAGAAACAAAACCAAAAAAACAAGGAGATCCTAAATAGATTCAGCAATCTTAACAATACAGGCCATACAATAAAGGTATGATGTGATGTACACTTTTCTGAAAGTAAATAAATATCAGTTGATTTTTGGTCTCTAAATTTTACATTACCAGATTGTCTCTGAATATACCTATTGTTTTAGAAGACTGCAGTATTTTGATTGCACAGCAAAATCTTTTACAGGGTTGTATACATCCTCTGGAACTGGTGTGGCCATGGTGTCTGTATCCAGGGCACTGAAGGTTGTGAATTATTTATCAGAGAATGTTCTAAACACAGTAAGCAGAGAGTCATTACTAATGAACTATAGAGAACTGTTAACTTCATGGACAAAGAATTCCATTTGTATAAAACAACAGGCAGTTCCAAGGAATCAAAAGTTATCTTAAATGGTATTGGAATTCAGCCTTGAAGTATCTAGGCATGTCACTATTGGATCTGTCCTTGTAACAAATTCAGGCATCTCTGATACATTGTTATAAATATTCTAGAAATGTGGGCAATATGGAGAACTATTTAAGAGTTGTGACTTCCATAACACTCCATAGAGGTATGAACAGTTGGCCATTACTGAGAGATAGATAAAAGACAAAAGTGATTTGAGTCTATCCTTCAAGCCTGGAAGTTAGTCGTTTTTTTGTTTTTTTAATGATTTTTTTGTATTTTTGGGCTGGACTCCTGTGAAGTGAACTACCCTTCACTCCTCTCATATGATTGTAAAGGCAGTGATCAGCAAAAAACAGGTTAATTTTCCCTGAAAGCACACTCCCCATGAGAAGATAATAAAATAATACTATGGTGCACAACCAAACTTATCAATAACAAAGAANAATGGGATCAAATCCAATCCTGGTTGGCACTCACTGAATAAACTTTATTAAATCCACTTATTAAAAAACCATATTAGCTGCACATCATGTAACATGCACTTTTCCAGCTAGTATATATAGCAGCATGGTTATAAGTATCA
>JABWIB010002104.1:49173-75515 GCA_016617825.1 Platyplectrum ornatum | reverse complement strand
TGTTTTATTCTTTTTGTCTATGTAGAAAATACAAAACAAACGCTTTTCCTTGCATTTAAAATGCTTGTTGTTCGGTAAATGTCATTGGCTTCCAAAACTGTGTTTCTTAAATGTTATCACAGTCGTGACCTTAAACAGAACACNCTTGTTCACTCAGATTTCACTGAGNCCGTACTTATACTTTTACTTAAATTATACTGCTGCGTAGCTGCAGCACACGATTGATGCCTGGATTGTTACGCTATCCTTAGAAAAGAGGAATAATGAATAAAACGTTACCTTTTTATGTATGAATAACTTAGTTTTGTAAGCTGAAGACTGTTCAAGGTTTTTTCCTATATTTGAAGGTCAATTATACAATTACTGACAGACCACTAAGTAATAAGAAGACGTTTGCTCACTAAGTGATGCCGACTAATTATCCATGGGTGATGAAGTTTGGGACCTCGATGACCTGACACCAAGAGGCTTCAGCCGAGATAGTTTATAGTTTTTCTTTATCTTTAGAGTACCTCGTACAAATAAAAAGCTTTGTTATGCAACACAGACAGAATAATAAATGCTGTCATAATTAACTACAGGCATTCATTATCGTCACTTACTGATGTAAAATGTGACTCTCCCACTGTAACTACAGTAAAGTCACTTTGCGGAGTCTTGTGAATCACACCTTTGAAACACTGGAACGTTATAATGTTATATAGTTTTGTCTATGTGTTGGTTTATATTGTGTTATGTAATGTTATTTTTGTGGACTAAATCAATTTCCCTAACGCTACCTGTGTTGGAGATTTTGGTTTGTTATTCCCATACATGAGACTCTAGCCTCTGTACCAGTATGTGTATGTACCAGTATGAAACACCCAATAAAATAATAAAATCCGATGTCACAAGGGGCAGCCATAATAGGGAGGGGGATCCTTCCAAATTTATATTTAGAGTCAATTGAGGCCAAGGTTAAAGTTTGGGTTGTGTATCCTCTTCTTCAATTGGCAGGTATGGGAGTGGGTATGATTTTCTTAAATTACGTCCAAAGCCCAGACCCCTAAACGTAAAACCCATACAATTGCTATGAATGGGCAGGTGTGATCTCATAAAGCCCAACCCATAGTACTGATGAGGAATGGAGGCAGTGATTTACATTAAATCANTGCCTCAGCCTCAGTCCCAGAAGAGTCTGCTAATCTACCGGGAGAATTGCATGAAATCCAGGTATCTCACTGACATCCTGGGAGAGTCAGCAACCATGGGTTAATGTCGACATGTAGTGGGAGGTGAATATGAGCTGCAAGCAGTGGATAGGTGATGTTTCCTAGCTTAAGTCTTAATCATAGGTGTAAAATTCGACCAGTTTTGCTCTTATTTTGAAACTCAGGATCTGGTGTCATGTTAGCAGTGTGTGACTTCTGTGTTACCCCAGGTTCTTGCACATGAGGAAAGTTTAGTTTTACATTAAAGTTAAAGTTCCGTAACAAAAGGCGTCACTTCAAGATGCCAAGCCATAGGCAATGGTGATGTTATGGAATCCTATAACCTACATGCATTCTCCAATGACAAACAGGGACTGGAGATACAGAAGGCTTCATCATCATCATCATCATCATGTGCTGCTCATGAAGAGGGAACTTCATGCACCTGACAACAGAGCATCCAGCACCTATTGCTCATTTACAGGCAGGTTTATTTCCTTGCTGCCTTCCCCTTTATTGTATTGCCTCGTCTGTACAAATTAATTTCTGTGACAGCTAAGCTAATAATACTGCAGAGAGAAGGCTGTTGAGTGGTATTTAGCCAATACACAGGAGAAGGAAAACTAGGTACGCAGTAACAATACATATACTCAGTTGCTTCTTCTAAAGTGCCATTGGACAATAATTGAAAGTGTCAGCTGGTATGTCTNCTGTATTTATCGTGTTTGTTAGATAATAGGATCTGACATATTATCCAGTGTTGGTGACTGAGCTCCACTGAGGCATGGATGAAGTTATGAGGAAGCACGACAGCATGCCGCACAGATATCACTCACATACCCATCCTCTCACCACTGCTCTTTTTATTCTAATGATTGTAATGTTGTGTGTTTCCCTTCCTGTGGACTGATACATACCTCAGGCNTAGGAACGTGTAGACATGTCAGCTATAGCATGTGCTATGAGGCCACTCATTATAATACTGTGCGCGTTTATCCGTTATGCGTGCAAAGATTTTTTTTTTTTAAAGGGCAATTGTGCATGTAATCATAGGAACGTGTTTGGATAAAGTATAGCTGCCAACTGGTTACTTAGACAACACTGCACCTTTATAACTTTAAATGCACAATACGGCCATACCTCCCAACAATCTGCCAAAGAAATGCCTAGAATCAAGGNTATGTGTGTGGGTAGTTTTGGGAGGGGGGAGTTATGTATAATATACAAAGAATTGTCCTCTGAATGCAGACTTCTGTGTAGACAAGGAGAGGCCATATCTCACGCACTTATGTTTGCTGACCCCAACCCGGGTGCCAGGATGCAGTTAGAGGGCGCTTNGCATACCTTCACTGATCAATTTAAATACCAACTCGATGATGGTAATTGACCTGTCCTGCAGAGCGGTGCAAGCAGGCATCTTTAAGGCAGAGTTCTGCCAGAGTTACTGCCCATCTTTCCGACCATGCCAGGGAAGTGCATTAGGATACAAGTGTATCTTACCATATAAGACTCTTTGATAATTGCTACCTTTTCAGAACTAGTTGCGCAGTACAAGAAAATAAGCATTCTGCTTATGGAGAGAAGTCAACATAGAGGTAATTTTCCTCTGAAAAACAAGCAAATCATAAAAACAGACAATACGAAGACAGANAAGAAACGCCTGAAACACATCCAAGCTATGTTAATAAAGTTCAATCTGGGTTAAACTCGCAAAGCCGCCGCTTCATATGATCTTTTTTTACTGGGAAAATTTTCTAAAGACTGAAACCTGTTTTTATTATAGACACTTGCAGGAAAACATTTTTTTGTTGTTGTTTTTTTCATTCAGCAAATCGCAGCAGGAAGCAATANGAGAGGGGGCTGTAAATGGAGACACAAAGCACTTCCATTCACCCCTGCTGCGAGAAGATGTGAGGTGTACGATGAAAAATTAGACTTTTTCCTTGTTTGCTGTTAAAATCTTGTATGAGACGTCATTTGCTGCCACTGACATTTATTTTGTAGTTGTATGTTTTAAAATCAATATCAGTAAAGAAATGACATAGGACGTTGGGGAGTTCTGTCACTGCTATGGTAGGAAAGTGCGCTGAATTACAGGAAAATGAGTTTTTGTGAATCTGCTAATTTACTTCAAAAAGATTGAGGGGAATTTATTAAAGAGTCATATAATATGATTCGTATTTCTCTCTCTTCTACTACGAGCATTGTCCCTTTACTACAGTACTATGGGGATGTTATCGATGCAATATTCAGCAAGCACAAAAGAACAAAGCTGTCATGATGAACAGCATCGCAGACTCATGGTGCACATTATGGGGGCTGATCCAGAGTTTAGGAGTACAATGAAGAACAGGTAAAATACACACAGCTCAATTTTACAAAACGTTAACATATACTGCAGTATATGTGTTTTACGTGCTAAAGCAAAAAACTTTCCCTGAATCCAAACTACTGACTGTGGAAGGAGGACTGGAACATTGAGAGAATGGTCTGAGAATGAAGTATTTATAGATTCGCACAGCACGGATGGCACAGCGAGTAGCACTGATGCCTCATACTGCTAAGGTTCTAAGTTTGATTCCCAGACAAAACCTTTTAGTATGGAGTTTGTAAGTTCTAACCATGTATGTGTGGGTTTTCTCCCAGATCCCCCCAAAAATACTGATTGGTTAACTGGCAGTTGGCTAAAATTATCTATATGAATGTGTGTGTAATTGCCCCTATGTGTCAAATGACCAAAGCTTGCGGGTAGGGCCTCCTCCCCATCCTTTCTGTCTGTCTATATTGCACATTGTACCACGCTGTGGACACCTTGTAGCCAGGGCCGGCGCGCCCATTAGGCGAAGTCAGGCCTTCGCCTAGGGCGGCCGGCCAGGGGAGGGGCGGCAGCGAGGTGGGGGGGAAAAAAATTATATATAAAAAAAAAGAAAAAGTGTTAATTTATTACCGGGAGGGCGGACGGGACCACTCCGCCGCCCTCCACGGTGGTTTTTAAAGCGGCGTGATGTCATAACGTCGCGCCGCAACGTGACGTAATGACGTCACTACGTCTTAAAGGGGGCGCGGCGCTAGGTCTGCCTAGGGCGCCTCCAGACCTAGCGCCGACCCTGCTTGTAGCACACAACAAATCATCAAAACAATAACTCAAGTGTTATTATGACCAGGAGAATGGCCAGTATAGCATGTTGGAGAACTCTTTCCAAACTTACAAAACTTATGCATCATTGGAATTGAAGCACACCTATTACCCTCTGAAATATTGGCCTTTCATATAAGGTTTTATAATGAGGAAATTAATGAAGGTAATAAAGATATTTAAGACTTTGCCTTTCAAAATGGAGTTTACTCAAATCAATTTATATGCCTTTTTATTCCAAAGATAGAATAGCTGGTGAATGGCACACCTGCTGGGAATCATTTTGTGTCTATACACATATAATCATTGTATGGACTACTCTACATCTGTATACATATCACAAGATCAGTGGAATTGTGACGATCAAAAAGTAATACAATGGATTCTTAGGGCCTGATCCAGAGCTGCGCATCCACCTGNACCACATTCACCAACAGGCGGATGAGCAGAGAAATAGGGGAGTTCAACAAGCAGATTGGCACACGAGTGCCCATCCGCCTGCTTGCGCTTACTGATAAAGCTCTGACGAGGCAGAGAATAGAGATGCCCCTTTTTCCTGTGTGCTGTCCAGAGGTGCGTGCGTCTAGGACCCTCTGTTCTTACTTCGTTGAGAAGGGTAAATTGCTGGTCAGCAACTGGAAATGTAATACATAATGAAACGATTTTACAAGTCAAAGGGTCTTATTGGTCACATAAAACAATCAAGAGCTTAATGTATCCAGATACATTATTGTTCATAGGTTTTCCAAACGTGTTAAGAAAAAAAGAAACGGTTATTTGATATGTATAAACTGCTGCCTCCAGAAGATGACTCACCATACAGCGCTGTGTATCTTCTTTAAAACTGGCACACTGAGATACACGTGCTATTATTCTCAGCAGAAATGTGATGACTTATTAGCAATGGGCAGGAATATTTAGAAATATCGTTAAACCCTATTCCAGCTGGTCAACCAATTTGCACATTGTGGAACACGACATTTTCCAATTTCCTGAGTTTTTAGCCATTTAGTTTATAGCTAATGGATCAGGGCCCAATAGACAACCAACTTCCTTCTCTGAATGATGTTATTTGGTAAGATCATTAAAGGATTGTGTTAAGATACAGTGGCATAACTACCAATAGTGCATGGGGCATGCAAGAGACTGGGTTCAGTGTCACCCTCCATGCAACAATGGAAGCCAGCTAAGCTGTCAGCATNCTCCCTNCATGCAAAAAATAACATTCATATTACTTCCCCTGAAATTCAACATAGTTACTCCCAGGTATATCATTACGCTCTTACTTTAAAGTCTAGATCAGGTCCTTAGTTAGTATACAGAGGCCTTGAAGCATGAAGGCATGGGGCGCCCATGGAGTATGAGCAAGCCGGAAGCAACAGTTTAGAGATCTTCACATACATGAGACTCCATGTACCAGATAGGGTGGTGTGCAGTTCCTTTGCTCAGCATCTACTTCAGACCCTGTTCACAATGTTTTCATTTGACAAAGAGACTATTAAATATTATGACATGTATGGCAAGAATTTGTCTTATTTTAACTGCGCTAATTGTGTGTCTTCAGTAATATGCTCATTATAGACAATAATACGCTGTCCTTCAGATACCTACAAATTAGAAATTCAATGACAACAGTATTTTGTTCTCATGGCAATCATCTTTGAGAAAAAGGAAATGCCAAGACCACATTCCAATCCATTAAATGAACTGTGTTACACAGAATTTGCTTATAAATATTATGAATGCAGTTTATTCAATAGTATATGCATAAGTGTGGAGGAGTCACTGGGGAAGAGGTCTGAGGGGTGCACCCCGCATTGGGTGACACACCATCAGAGAGGTGACACCTGATTATACTACCCACACCACCCACAAAACCACCTGAGAAACACTACACTCCCTAGTAATTGCTATTAGATATGATTTGTAACTCAGAAACACAATGCCTGATCATCTGGGACCAATGAAAACCATGACAGACAGGAGCTGCACATGACAGGAAAATTGAAGGAATATTTAGGAGGGAATTAATAATAAGATTGACCTAAAAGTAGTAATGCAACACTCAAACAGTCATTTCCCTATGTAATTCCTTAGGTCCTTGTATAGTTTTGTTGTTACTATTCTGCAAATAATTTTTGTCTGACCGTAGGAAGAACATGATGGTATCTGCAGCAAACCAAGTTATACATATAGCATATATCCCGAATGTACTGACCCCAGTAGGACAATTCCTGTCTTTTCCTACACTGTTGTTTGTCCAGGTAAATAGACTATCAGGAGGTCGGCTTTTATGAGGTTTGGGTGGAGCATGGGTTGTACCAGGGGCTAAGGTTAGGCAGNTAGGGCGGCCGGCCAGGGGAGGGGCGGCAGCGAGGTGGGGGGGAAAAAATTATATATAAAAAAAAAGAAAAAGTGTTAATTTATTACCGGGAGGGCGGACGGGACCACTNCGCCGCCCTCCANGGTGGTTTTTAAAGCGGCGTGATGTCATAACGTCGCGCCGCAACGTGACGTAATGACGTCACTACGTCTTAAAGGGGGCGCGGCGCTAGGTCTGCCTAGGGCGCCTCCAGACCTAGCGCCGACCCTGCTTGTAGCACACAACAAATCATCAAAACAATAACTCAAGTGTTATTATGACCAGGAGAATGGCCAGTATAGCATGTTGGAGAACTCTTTCCAAACTTACAAAACTTATGCATCATTGGAATTGAAGCACACCTATTACCCTCTGAAATATTGGCCTTTCATATAAGGTTTTATAATGAGGAAATTAATGAAGGTAATAAAGATATTTAAGACTTTGCCTTTCAAAATGGAGTTTACTCAAATCAATTTATATGCCTTTTTATTCCAAAGATAGAATAGCTGGTGAATGGCACACCTGCTGGGAATCATTTTGTGTCTATACACATATAATCATTGTATGGACTACTCTACATCTGTATACATATCACAAGATCAGTGGAATTGTGACGATCAAAAAGTAATACAATGGATTCTTAGGGCCTGATCCAGAGCTGCGCATCCACCTGNACCACATTCACCAACAGGCGGATGAGCAGAGAAATAGGGGAGTTCAACAAGCAGATTGGCACACGAGTGCCCATCCGCCTGCTTGCGCTTACTGATAAAGCTCTGACGAGGCAGAGAATAGAGATGCCCCTTTTTCCTGTGTGCTGTCCAGAGGTGCGTGCGTCTAGGACCCTCTGTTCTTACTTCGTTGAGAAGGGTAAATTGCTGGTCAGCAACTGGAAATGTAATACATAATGAAACGATTTTACAAGTCAAAGGGTCTTATTGGTCACATAAAACAATCAAGAGCTTAATGTATCCAGATACATTATTGTTCATAGGTTTTCCAAACGTGTTAAGAAAAAAAGAAACGGTTATTTGATATGTATAAACTGCTGCCTCCAGAAGATGACTCACCATACAGCGCTGTGTATCTTCTTTAAAACTGGCACACTGAGATACACGTGCTATTATTCTCAGCAGAAATGTGATGACTTATTAGCAATGGGCAGGAATATTTAGAAATATCGTTAAACCCTATTCCAGCTGGTCAACCAATTTGCACATTGTGGAACACGACATTTTCCAATTTCCTGAGTTTTTAGCCATTTAGTTTATAGCTAATGGATCAGGGCCCAATAGACAACCAACTTCCTTCTCTGAATGATGTTATTTGGTAAGATCATTAAAGGATTGTGTTAAGATACAGTGGCATAACTACCAATAGTGCATGGGGCATGCAAGAGACTGGGTTCAGTGTCACCCTCCATGCAACAATGGAAGCCAGCTAAGCTGTCAGCATNCTCCCTNCATGCAAAAAATAACATTCATATTACTTCCCCTGAAATTCAACATAGTTACTCCCAGGTATATCATTACGCTCTTACTTTAAAGTCTAGATCAGGTCCTTAGTTAGTATACAGAGGCCTTGAAGCATGAAGGCATGGGGCGCCCATGGAGTATGAGCAAGCCGGAAGCAACAGTTTAGAGATCTTCACATACATGAGACTCCATGTACCAGATAGGGTGGTGTGCAGTTCCTTTGCTCAGCATCTACTTCAGACCCTGTTCACAATGTTTTCATTTGACAAAGAGACTATTAAATATTATGACATGTATGGCAAGAATTTGTCTTATTTTAACTGCGCTAATTGTGTGTCTTCAGTAATATGCTCATTATAGACAATAATACGCTGTCCTTCAGATACCTACAAATTAGAAATTCAATGACAACAGTATTTTGTTCTCATGGCAATCATCTTTGAGAAAAAGGAAATGCCAAGACCACATTCCAATCCATTAAATGAACTGTGTTACACAGAATTTGCTTATAAATATTATGAATGCAGTTTATTCAATAGTATATGCATAAGTGTGGAGGAGTCACTGGGGAAGAGGTCTGAGGGGTGCACCCCGCATTGGGTGACACACCATCAGAGAGGTGACACCTGATTATACTACCCACACCACCCACAAAACCACCTGAGAAACACTACACTCCCTAGTAATTGCTATTAGATATGATTTGTAACTCAGAAACACAATGCCTGATCATCTGGGACCAATGAAAACCATGACAGACAGGAGCTGCACATGACAGGAAAATTGAAGGAATATTTAGGAGGGAATTAATAATAAGATTGACCTAAAAGTAGTAATGCAACACTCAAACAGTCATTTCCCTATGTAATTCCTTAGGTCCTTGTATAGTTTTGTTGTTACTATTCTGCAAATAATTTTTGTCTGACCGTAGGAAGAACATGATGGTATCTGCAGCAAACCAAGTTATACATATAGCATATATCCCGAATGTACTGACCCCAGTAGGACAATTCCTGTCTTTTCCTACACTGTTGTTTGTCCAGGTAAATAGACTATCAGGAGGTCGGCTTTTATGAGGTTTGGGTGGAGCATGGGTTGTACCAGGGGCTAAGGTTAGGCAGGGATTATTTCTCCAGTTGTTGGCCTTGCGAATGTTGGGAGGTAAGCTATAGTAATGTAATATGTAAATAATATGACAACTTTTGTCAGCCAAAAGAAAGTAGTACAGAAGTACCACAAAGGTCTGCAATGTTTCATANTGATGGCAACACAAATGAATAAATGTATAAACTGCCATAAAAATCAAGGAAGTTTCCATGCATTATAAACACAATTCTGGCACACAATCTACAGAAAGGATCCAGACCTCTGTATTGTGGATGATCCTCAAAAATGTGCCCTCAAGAAACGTCCATTGTGGATCTTGATCCAGTATCCAGTATCATGGCGAAACAGAGTTTAACAGTAAAGGCATGCTAATCATACATTAAGGACTGAGTTCAGTTGTTAAGCCAAACCTAAGTTCTGANCTATCAGAACTCCCTTGTGTGCGAACTCTCTTGTGTTGCCTTCAGCCACATTAGAGTATGGATACAATGGAGATCGGGCTTTGGATCACCACTGCCGCTATGCTAACAGCTATACACACAGTGGTGGCGGAGGTCTGGATCACATCCTGTATTACTATGCTCTAGAGTTATAGTAATTCTTAGTTGTAATGGGTTTAATAAAAAGTTGTTGAGAAAGTACTGCATTGCATCAGTCCCAGCATAATTGGTCTCGATAAACAGCAATTTAAAACCAGCAACAAAGGCAAAGTTTTATTTTTATTGTAGTAAAGTTTATGAACCTCTGAAATCCGATATCAAATTCAATTAAATGGCTCTTTGTATTCATGAGGACATGTTTACAATGTTTAACTTGTAATGCTAAATGTTTAGTCTTTAGAGTTCAGAAAATCAATATGTGGTTGTACAAAGTACAACATTATTTGGAACACAAGGATTAAAAGAAATCACACATTAGTCAAATAAAAAAAACGTAAAAGGTGTTAGAAATAATGCAGTGTAAACAAACATGGATTTCTTATATAGCATTTTGTTCCATCAAAAGTGTTCAATTTATTCATGTTTTGTTTTATGCAGAAATGACAAATTGAGTGACTGGTGTGTCATGTTCTCTGTGGGGTGTATCAGTGTTCATCTCCTGCTAGTCATTGTAGGTTTTAAAGATGGGAGCATTAAAATGACCTATAACAAACCAGAATATTCACATTTTCTATAACACTGAAGAGACAGAATATTATGCAGGCTACTGGAACATAATAAAACTATACACAGTTTATATATGTATCTCATATCTATCTATCTATCTATCTATCTATCTATCTATCTATCTATCTATCTATCATGTGCCCTAAACTTTTACACATGTACACTTGTTTTCTATTTCAACTGTGTTCATTAGTTTTGTGCAATAGGCCAAAGCAAAGTGTTTTCCTGAACGCACAATAATCTTAATTACTATGCACCCATCATTTTGCACCATTATTTGTGGCATGTTTTTGGGTAGTTGTGTCTAACTCTAGTTCAACCCTATATATATATATATATATATATATATATATATATATATATATATATATATATGTATTACAAAAACCAAATTAAACATACCCAACATTAAATGTTGACTCAAAAGTGTCGTAAATATTTCAATATGTCATAAAGTAGGGAAGGATTGTTTTTTTATTATTCCAATTTTAAGTGAACATCCACGGAAAAAAAGAACGTGAAAAGTTAATGAAATTTTTATGTGCAGTGGGTTAGGTAGAACGGCCGGTTTGGTGCCTTGAGATGATGAGATAATCATTGGAGCTTTGATCGGTTATTCAGGTGACAAAACTGGACAACTTTAAGAGCGGAAATGAAAAATAAAGAAATTCACCAGTGTGCATTAAGTGGACTATCTGAAAAGCAGCGGAGGGGAAAGAGACAGTCAATTTCCCACCACAGTGGACATTAGCATTAGGCTAGGACAAAGACAAATGTTTATCTTTTGGATGTGATTTATGTGCTCTTTAAAATGCGAAAGTGAATTAATGCACTACAAAAAAAAACCTATGCAAGATACTAAAGTAGAGCAAATGAGTTTAAATCTAAAGAATACATAGAATTTACATTACTAGCTATCGGGCGAAAGTGCAACNCAGGACGCCTTTACATATATTTATCTTCAATTTTCAGTGACNGTAGAAAAAATGATTCAAGTTACATAAGTATAACACTTATCTGGTGAATCTATATAATATTATCATCACAAGCAATAATTATGTTAAAATCATAACGCTTGAACAATAACACATACATTACTCATTTAGTTTGACTATTGTACAAGAACCATTTATGATCAGAAAGTTCTGACAATATTATTGTTTGATAATTATACAGGGTTTTTTTTTATAATTGTCTAGATATCTCTATATTGTTGCTACGTATGCATTTTAGGTGGCGATATGTGAGCACGTTGGAAGTTCTGTCCAAACACTTCAGTAAAAGATGAAATTACTGTGAAAATTAACTTACTTTCCAACATTTCTAAACACAAATAGGGCTGGACCCAGACTTAAGCAAAATCAGCATTCTCTGATTTTGCTGTTCTAATAGTTCTTAACTTGATTCACCTCCCTATGATGGGGAGACCATTGCTCCCATATTCAAGGGAATCCGCCGCCAGGACTCTAACTTTCATCTTCCACACCGATTTTGGTAAAAAAAAACAAAGGGGTGTGGGAGACTACAGTTAGGGAGTCCTAACTGTATACAGTAACTCAAATCCTTTCATCTGCCCCCCCCCATGTATACCTGGTGTGTGCCCACACCATTAGAACCACTAAGTAGGGTTTCCAAGGAAGGCGCACTGGAAGGCACACTTCATTTTGCAGCCAATATCTGAATGCAGTCTAGATCCAACCCAATGCAATGGCATCAGACAAAAATTTTATGCATTTTTTATATGTGTATGAGTGTGTGTATATATGTTTAAATTACGAATATGTCTTTCTGTGTATAGTATGGAGACATGGGAGACATATATGTTCCATTTACGTGTTTTCCCCATCAATGGATTTAAACATGAAAATGAAATACAAAAAGCGTAGAAAATCTTTAAATTATTAAACAAACACCGTAACTTACATGTAGTGCAAATGTGGATTCTTGGAAAATGCTCTCGGCTGTATGCTTCTGAGTCCAGAGTTCTTGATTGTTCTGTAAAAATATATTATTAATAATAGTATTGTTATTTTATCCAAGCAGTTAAGATCATAGTTCATATAAGTGCAAAGCAAGAGGAAAATTCTAGAAGATATACAGACATTAAGACCAAAAATAAACTTCAAAATATTGGTCCACACAATGTCATAACAAAGGACAGGCAACAATTATTGATACAGGTGTCCTGACCCATACATGTGGCCCTCAGCCTCAATATTAAGCTGGATCACACGATGCAAAGAATAGGTGCAGTCAGTGAAATACTGTAACTACAATTGATGAGGGTGGCGAAGCTGTAATGTCTACTAGAAAACTATGTATCAATCATGGGAGCTGGTAAAAATTGGTCACATTGGAAATATTGGGTAGAAACATGTGTAGGGTAGCGTAGCTGCGTGGTAACCTTACAAAATCTGCTCTGGGGTTTAGAGATAGATGTGGCGGGATCCCAATTGTAGGTCTGCCATATTCATAATGCTGATCATGGAGTATGGGGTGGGGCATGGGGTTTGCCAGTATAATGTGTTGAATTTTGACAAATCGTTTTCCGCCATTGCCGCAGTGATGAGAGTAATTAGTTTACATTCTGCTGCATAAGTATTAATTATGTACCATTAAGTTGGAAACAATTATTCAAGTGTCCCTGATTTTTTGGTTGTAGCTTGTAACACTTGTGTGAAATGCTGCTGCTATGCTATTTCATGTATTTGTCTATTTGAATGTATTAACTAGATTAATGTTAGAGAGCTGTGTTCATTGAAATTTATCATGTTGTCCATCATTTTAATATATATAATAATAAAGTTGAAACACTTTATGCAGGTGTGCCTTATGAGCCCCTTGGGTCTTCATTTTACAAAGTAAAAATATATTGGAATATTTCTGAATGGAAGCCATATTGTTTAGAAACTGCGCTACCTGGATGGGTCCCATTTTCATCAGGAAGCACGGGGCACAGGATATGAACTGAATGCATGGGAAATAGAAGTAACATGAATCTATGGTTATAGGTTGACCCCTATTGTTACCTGTAGGCCACATAATGGGAAGGGGAATTGAAAAGTGGGGATGTTGCCCATAGTAACCAATCAGATTTGAAGTCACGTTCTCCAGTTTGTAAAATGAAACTGAGATTGAATCTGATTGGTTGCTATGGGCAACATCCCCACTTTTCAATTCCCCTGCAAACTCCCCGCTTAGTGAATTTTGGGCCCATATGAGCGGAAGGATTCAAAATGTATTATAAAATGACAAAGAGGTTCTGCAATACAGTTAGTAAAAATTGTTCATCTTAGTTAGTAAGAAACAAGGTATGGAGATGTATAATAAAAATAACAGCTCCTCAGTTATAGATGATCGCTGATATAATCTGACTCGTCACATGATGTTTGCGTTACTTTGCACAGCCGCTTAGGAAGAAAACATGTTGACTTTTGCCTTCAGCATTTTTGGCCCGTTTCCTCTAGGCCCGCGCTGGTGAGTCGGCTGTGAGCAGCTCCACGTAATATTTTCTGCCACAAGCTATTGTAAACATGGTTTGTTTTCGTGTTATATTTATGCAGAATTATAGAGAGTTGGCTCTTCTCACAGTCTGTTTTTGTGATCAGTGCGCTCTTTTAATTATTTGCTTTATTTAACTGCACATGTTTTCCACTTATGTAATGGAGGAAAGGGCTAATTACAGGACAGGACGTTACACAAAAGGTGTGATATTCTGCTTTATAAGTTCCTCTTTTACTGGATTCTATTTTCTTATTCTACATTCTGTTATGAACAAAGCTGACAACAGTGCATTCANTGGTGTGTAAAATGCACAAGGCTTAAAGCCTTTATATGTATCTATTAGAGTAGACTGAATAAAAAAACAATTATTATTAGCACTCATATGGTCAACTTTAGAAGGGAATTTTAACTCCCCTGCAANTTAATATGGCTTAGCCNACTCTTGAGTAAGTTGTGTGATATACCCCNTTCACACAGAGGGTAAATCACACGAGGGTTGACTGAACTATCCGGGTAGTGTGCTCAATATGAANGGTGCTAAAATTACTACTAACTACCCTGGTTCAGTGTGAACTGTGTTTACCAGGGTAGTTTGTGAATTACCAGGGTAATTCAGCTCTGTGAATAGGGTTAAATACCAGGGTAATTCAGCACTGTGAACAGGGTTAATTACCAGNGTAATTCAGATCCACAGCTAACANCCCTGNTCGTTAAAAACAGATCTACCAGGGTAGTCTGTGTGAACAGGGTAGAGAGCTATTACCCGGGTAATTCAGCCAACNTCCCGGGTTGACTGANCTACCCGGGTAGTGTGCTCAGTGTGAACGGCACTTAAGTCAATAATCTGGTCCACTGTGCCTTTCTTTATCAGCCAGATATCATATGATACAATGGAGACATAATACAAACATTTGTATTGTTGATCTGCAATTAAGCTTTTAAACTTTAACAATGTGGTACCTTATTTTCCAACTGCGTGTTCATTTAGGATTCTAGTCAGTAGTTACAATGCAAATTATTTGAAACATATAAGTCAATATGAAAGCTATAGACATCTGACATCAGTAGGGCACAAAATCAATTTTAACACATCTTTTTTTTACTTTTGTTTAAGGAATAAATGTGATTCCATGTTACTGAGGCAATACAGGACAGCTCTTATTAATTATAGAAGCCATTTCTTGTTGGGATGGTTGGCTCTTCCATCCATATATAGTTTCTTGCTTTCAGGTCAGTAGCATTGGTATTGATCTAACTTTTCCCAAGTTCAGACACTAATAAATAGTTGATGAATTTCAAAGATACTAAAAAAAATGTGTTTGTGGTTAAAATAAACAAATCTAAAGCAATGTAATGTTTCCAATGATCACAATGACAGGATATAATAAGACCAGGATACAGAATATAGGTGGCTCTGTCCCACTACAGGCTCTTNATGTTGTCTATACAGACATACAACATACATATATACAATAAATACATATATATTTATAGTCTGTCTTAAAAGAATGGTAATATACAGAAAGTCTTGGAAAGTGCAAGGGGCGTGAGGTTATCTAATTGTAATTGAGCTTGGATTATCCATACTGCTAATGCTAAGCATGACGCTGGGTAATTGAAGTTTGTGGCTTATTGATTTACATGTTAGGTATAAAATGAATTATAATAAAATTACACTTAATGAAAAAAAAATTCTGAAAATATGTACATGGATAATCAATTGCATGGGTATTATAAGCATAGGTAATTAGGTTTTCATTGTGACCATTCTCTGTTTTCCAAAATGCCTTCTTAATGAGTAAACACTATTATAACATTAGTATTGTCTTGTTGTCTAACCATACTGTATACTGTATTTCTTAAAATAAAAGTATACACAATACAATAATAAATAACAGTTACATGTATTTGGAAGTTCTTATGAAGCATAAAAATCTATTCTACAGGTTTATGAAGTCATTGGCCTATATTTACTAAGCAGGGAGATTGAAAAGTGGGGATGTTGCCCATGGCAACCAATCAGATCCAAGCTCTCAGTTTCATCTTACACACTGAAGAATGTGAGCTGGAATCTGACTAGTTGTTATGGACAACATCCCCACTCTTCAATCTCCCTGTAATCTCCCTGTATAGTAAATATAGGCCATAGTTTACATAATCAATTGGATAAGACTGGAATACATCATGTGATGTGCTACTGTGAGTTGCTGTCTTTAGAGACAAGGGCCTATATTTACTGAACTTCAGGATGTTGCCCATAGGAACCAGATTTGAGCTGACATTCACCAGTATGGAAAATTAAATTGAGAGCTAGAATCTGCACCATCTAAACTTAGGTGCTGAAAAATGGCGTGCAAACTGAAATACACTCGCATCCTGCATTGGTGTGCTCGTGCCCCCTTGGTAGGTCTTTCCTCCCNACCCACCCAAATTACGCTACGTGGGTGGGGAGATTATTTAAATTATAAGCATGAACGATTTATGGTAGAGGTCTACATGCAAAGGCTGCTTTGTGAGGTGCACTCCTGTGCTGCCCGTACAGGCCCACAAAAGTATAAATCCGTCCCTTAGTTCTGAACGAGGCCCAAATCTATCTATCTGCCAATTAATTCCCTTTTTACACTCCATATAACAGTAAATTGCTTGTGCTATATAAAAAAAAGGCAAAACGACTTAATAATGATGGCAGCTTTTGGCGTGTAACACCACTTTCACATTTCTTTATAGGTTTTGTAAAACTGTAGCTAATTGAGAACGATTCTTGTTCATTTTCAGTAGCAGACGCTTATTTCATAAGGGTTTCTTTAAACCAGAGGTGGAACTAGATAGCCGTGGGCCCAGGTGCAAAAATAATTTTTTGCCCCCCTTCCCCTCAAAGGGCTGGATCCATACTGCAGAAAACCCAGACTGCCATTTTCCAAAGTCTGGGTTCGTATGTTGGCTATATTGGTAGGTGACCAGGGCATGTGCACGTCAGGTCTGGGCGGATTTGCAACCAGCACCACTTGACTCTCCCTGGCACAGCCGATATTCTTAGCCGATCAGCTGTCAGGGACATGACAGCCGAACAGCTGAGAGTTTCAGGGACAGTGTCCTTTGCGCTTCCCGAGAAGCACCTGCAGGTCCCTGGAGCCTCATGAGTCCTGGGAACCCCATAGGCCCCCAGATCCTCATGGGCCCCGGTGCCTTGCACCTGCTGCACCGATGGTAGTTCTGCCTTTGCTTTAAACTTATATGTCTCTTTAAGCCTTTTAGTGTTAATATCTAGATACATAAGGTTGATACTCACAGTCTTTGGAGTCCAGTGTAAAGTTCCATGTCCACAACATTCAATGTGTGTAATCCTTTCCAGTTTTCTATGTGTCTATAGGAAAGAAGAAGAAAGAAGAATGAAAATTAGTGAACTTAACATAATATCTATATTGCATAAGTGACAGCATTGATTAATTGATTTTATTTCTTAATCCATAANAATACACATTTTTGCAGCATGAACAATCAAATGAGAACTATACGGAGCTTTCTAAATGGTCCAGGGTCATTATGAATGAAGGTATTTTCCATGTAACTACGGCAGTAGGGCCCAGATTTGATTCATGCTTTAGCCAACCTCTGTTGCAATGAAACATTGTACGTTTCTAAGGTAATTAAAGACGATTGGAGAGACCTGTTTATATGGTACATTAGTGAAAACAGATGCATTTTCAGGGTGTTTGTCCTTGTCTTCTCACACACCCATCTGTATCAACATCTTCCCGTAACCAAACAATTCCTTATGCACTACCATCACAGTCTGTTGCCTAGCTAGAGGGTTAAGCTGTTCCTCGCACATGTTGATGAGCTTCCCATGAACACACACTGATGTTTTTAGCATCGAGTCATTTTTTTCTTCTATCACCCACGCAATAACTGCCTCGCTTATGTAAATATGTGTATTATTCAGAATGCTGGTTTATTCATATTGGATTTGCTCTATGATATAGGAATACAATGCCTGAGAGATACAAAAGCCTACCACCTTTGTTAAGCTCCTATTCCTGAGTATGCTTAATTATATCTGGAATCATTACAGCATGCTGGGAGTAATATTTAAAGCAGCCGCTGATCTGAAGCAGAGGTTAACATTGAGGTAACATGGTGGAAAGTACTGTAAGTAAGTAGTCACACTTCATAAGGCAGGCCTAGTNGTCTCGCTTTTTACATAATAACTGCTGCAATAGTATTTTCCAGTTGATATTTGTACTTGAATTAATTCTTTGGGGAGTTACTGTACCTCAGTCATTTCATTAATGGTAAGGAAATGGATAGTATAATGACTATTTTATTCAGTAAACAAAATGGCTGCTCCGAATGTTTGTAGGGAACGGGTGAAGGTTTATCAATATTCCCACCCAGTCACCTGAATCAATCTCTGGTGCGATGTAAAGCAAGCTATAGTGATACAGATGTACATGTGCCATACAAGCCGTGCTGGCCTGAAATGATGATATATGGTGCATATATTAATTACAGAATGTGACAGAAAATCTGTGGAGTGATGTGATGAATCACCGTGCACTGCAAATCTATAAATCTACTGGGAAACACAATAACATTGGAGCACTGAAACGCATGTGTCACCGAAGCAGTCCGCACACTGAAGTGTTAAATATTGCAGTGTCTTCCGCCTTTTGCTGTGTGCTGTTGAAAGTTAATGAGATTTTTTTTTCTAGAAACTATGCAGTGAAAACTGTCCATTGAGTGTATATACATTAACCCTCTCTTTTCCTGTGAGCCATTTTATTGATATGTAGCAAAGAGGCAAACAAAATGTGGCGATACCGCACTAGCTNTATATTTACATGGGTGCAAGGGCTACACCCGAAATTGTAACATTAGAGAAAAACAAATATGAGCTACTATCAGCAAAACCACAGGCAGTTTGTCTGAATAGCAGCTCAGAAAGAGGGTGATCTGTCAGCCCTGCACTCCAATCTCTTTATATAAAACCACAGCATTAAATGTAAAAAAGTATTTCACTGAAAATTGGACTTAAGGTGCAATTGCATATATTAATATACAACATAAGATAAAGTGCATATAACACACACCAAAATGAATTAATAAAAACAAAACAAAAGAATAAATACGTCCGGCGAAGTATATACCAATAAGTAGTCTCCCCTATACTGAGGGGGAAATTCTTATCCCCTATCCAGAGACTATTGCCCTTACGGGTAGTCTTCACCCCCTTGGGCCACTATTCTGTCTCTTTCTACACTAGGGAGACATATACCCATGGGACTCGGACTGAAACTGGAATACAAAACATTTACCCACAAATGGTACCAGAGTTGTAATACAGCAGTAAAACAGTAAATCAATTATAATTTGTTAAGGCAGACAACAAGTATACTTAATCATAGCAAATATGCATAAAAGTTCTTATACATATATACATATTTGTATGTATAGGTAGATACATATAAGAGCCACTTATCGTTTGGATGTAACAAAGTTCATCATTGTAATCTCCTGACGAGTGTTTCAGCCAACAAAGATAGCTTTTTCAAAGGACCCTATGGACAATATGTAGCATACAATATGTAGTCATGTTATTAGGTATCCAGCACCTGAATATAATACCCATGTCATTCTAGCTGTGGAATGATTTCCCCTGGCTAATAAAAGACGTCAGAGATAAAATGGGCATAGCCCAAGTGGAACTCCCATAAGACTCCATGTAAAACTGTCTTTCTACCTACCTAGTCTAGACTGTAACAGCACCCTCAGCACAGTTTGTAGTCCAGTCTATGGATACTTGTATGTGTTCTCAATGTATAACCCTGCACAGCTAGTGAGAATGAAGGTGGATTGCAGACATGGGTCCTTCCCTTTTGTTAAAGCAAAATGCGGTTCCCAAAAATGTGCCTATCACCGGCAGCCATGTCTATAGCGGTTCTGTAGAATCATTTACACCAGCCCAATTCACAAAGCCTGAGAAAAAGATGAATCAGGATGAATTAGGATCGCTCATGAATTAGTTTCTAGCAGAGGTCCCTGTTCTCGTGGCACCCCCTCTCCTCTCCATCCAGCTCCCCTCCTTCCTTTGCGGCGCTCCCTATGGAGCCTATAACACTGATAGAGATAGTTTGACAGGTAATTCTGTTACTCTGTAAGATTATGTAAAGTGCTGGCACAGGCTCACACAGCACTTTACCTGATGTTANAGAGGAGCTGCAGCAACCAGGACTGCGCTCTGGGAGGGGGAGCGGAGAAAACGCCCCTCTTCACTATTTTCAATGCATTATGTTTGTTTAGGCTATCCTGTTTACGAGTGATGGAGTCTGACTGCTCGATGGCTTCAAATGACGGATAAAGAGATCCATAATGCTTTCAATCAAACTGCTTCTCAATCTTTGAAATCTGCGGCATCAATTTTCACATTTATCTGAAGGTGTAAAGAAAGATATGTTAGGATTAGACCCCTCTAGTTATATCGAGTTGCTATGAATGCAGAGACACCTTGCTACGCCATATGCCATCAGCTGAGAAACGAGACAGGAGCTTCAGAGGCCTCCAAAGGAAATAAAAATATATCGTAGGTACTTGTGCGTCTTACCAATTTTTAAATGATAGAAAATAACAAACGTATATATTGAAAGTAGATGAGGGAATANAGTTACACTCTTACCCTTCTTTCAGTGCTGCATTTTCATTGATTTCTTACTTTGTACTAATGTATGTTATATATTTTTATTTAACTGAAACGAGTAGAATAGGACACTATAGGGGAACTATCATGGGTGTTACCTGGGGTGTCTCTGCTATGGGGCTTTAGGAATCAAAGGTGATGGGACTCACCCTGAACCCACAAAGCATATGCCAGAGGGTGACAGCCTTAAGTGGCCACACAAGCAATGCCCACCTCCAGTGGCAGAGTACAGCACTAAGGAGCAGATCCAGACCCGCGTGCAAACTCCACTCACAGTCTGTGCTTACGTGCGAGAAAGGAGAGTGAACTTCCCTGTCCCTCAATTACCTCTTACAGTCTTCTGGACACTTGTGCAAACGTTACCATTATATAGTATAAACACAGGAAACTACGCAAGTCTGGATTCTGTCCCAGTCCCAAGCTATCAGCAGCGGGTGGCACGTTGTTATTTGCAGCATCCTGCCTGCAGTGGTGTTAGTAACGATAACTTTCCCATATACAAAGAGCACAGAATTTTGCAATCTTTATTTTTCTACAAGCATTAAACAATATATTTAATACCAACAGCAATTAGAGCTGATGTTCTCTATAAGCAACATCTCCGCTCTTCTGCAGTTTAGTAAATCTAGACGCTAGTAACTGATGACACTGGCGGCGGGGGAAAGGTATGAGACATTTGCTTACAGCCTTATACATTAATACAGAGTATAGCTGTGTCATTGGAAACACACATTGAAATGTNCAACAATCAGAGGTCCTTTTAAAATCAATGAAATACACAAACAATCTGTTTGTCGGAGGTGGCTGTGTAAATGAACACAAGTGATTCANGGTTGTATGAATCTTACTGCCCACTAGTGAGCTAATTTCAGGAGCGCGGTACACTTGCTGGAGATGCTTACCATGTAGCCAGCTTTACTCCACAATAACATGCTGAAATAATAATTGCTTATGTTCATGCATAAAACATAAAGACCATATTTTAGAAGATGGATGAGAAAATACTGGGCTTTTAGAAACATCCCGACACTCTCACTTAATATTCAGCTAATTCTCAGGTGGTTGTGCTTTCAGGTTTCAGATTAAAAGCCATTTCATAGTGCTGATAAGCTGATCCTTGCCGTGTTACAGCGGTTAGCAAACACTACTCCAGTGGTTTCTGAACATTCTTGGAAATGCATCCATTCACCCCNGCGGACCTGAATCGTTCTCAATCGCCAAGGCCATTTATCAAGCCTTTAGACTCACGTGGTACCTAAGTGATCTGACTTTCACGCAGAGCCATATATGGTCTCACTCACTTACTCCACGCCATCGGACACATTATTCCGTCTGCAAAAATAGAGCAAGTATATTTCACAGGACTTAAAAAAAAATAGCTGGGCAAAACACCAAGACACCAGGCCAAACTCTGTCATGCTGATGTTTGTCTGGCCATTTACCAGCATCCATTTTGGGTCTGAACTGTAAACATTTTAATAGATAAGGTCGAAGTACGGTTATTGTTTTTATTTTAACATTTGGTAGATGTGTCAGCGCTGCTTCCAGGGTATAACATGAATGAATTGCTCTGCTCATCTGTTATATCAAGGGGCTGCTATGAAAATGAGGGCAAAGGTTAGGCAGGACTGCCCCCAGCAAGCAGCACGATGCACAATATGACTGGTTGCTCCTGGCAAATTCACCTTTAGCATTGCATTTGAAATCACCTGAAAGATATGAAGCAGAGAATGTCAGCTATATAGATGTTTCCTGACTGTGCTAATTCCCATAGCTGCGCTAATTCCCATTGTTGTGTTTTAACTATATTTTATTAATATCCAATGCAGAAGAACAGTTGCATCTCATCTCAAACACATATAGGAAAAGATAGGATGGAAAGATCAAGGTTTCCTGTGGGAATGGCCTTAGACAGAGCCATGCATCATAAAAAATGTAAAACATCAGTGTTCTGCGCATTAATGTATATTTTATAGGTGTGGGCAGAAATGTTTCTTCTACGCTTTCTGCTATCTATTATATTCGTGCAGCAAACTGATGTTCTGTGTTGCCAAGCTAATATCATATTACCAAAATACATAGTGGCATAGGAGGATTATTGATGTAGAGCATTTATGTGAGATTTCTTTTTTTCCATTAACTGTGGCGTCTGTCATAAAGTCACAATGATTATAACCCATCCATTCCTTCNTAATGCCTTGTAGCATAGCCCTAGGCAGTGTTTAAATAATACCTCTGTAGTAGCCTCCACGTCTGGTGTTTATATCACAGAAAGTGAGGCGTCGAGAAGACAAGAAGGGCACAGCTGGATTAGACTCGGGTAAGTGCCTAAAATGGGGGGAAATGTGTGTGTGGGGTGTGGGTGCAGTGCCCCCACACTGCACAATATCGTCCTCTCTGGGATGATATCGATCCAGAATTTGGAAATATCAGATTATCATTGCAGAGATGATATCCATCTGATCTTTTTGAATTTTATCTGAGTCATCCACCAGAACAATTATTGTGATAATTCATGATAATTGGTGATTTGGCACAATAATCATTCAGGTGGATGGCCAGCTTTATCCTTCCCCTCTCTACTCTGGCCCCTGCAGCATCTCGAAACCTGCACCCTCAACAGTTCCGCCACTGATAGTTTGGAATTTCACTCATAAACATGAATATTTAGATTGTCACCAACATGACTCAACACCTCTGACATATACCCTCTCAAACCTCTACTGATAGTTAATGCATTACTTAATATGATACCATAAGATTTCCTAACGCATGGAAAAATATTAAAATCACACAAAACTAGCAATTAGTAGACATGTATCTAAAGTACGCAACTATCATAATGATCATGTGACCCACTGCAATTAACCACATCTCTACATGTATAAAATGTATCCGAGATCTGATTGACTGCGGTAACTAGTATAATCCTTCAGAAGCCAAATGGCATTTTGATAGTTTACAATAACATTTTATAGCCATGTAACAAAATGGTTAAAATATTATACTTGTTACAAAAGTTTTAATTATTCATTGCATCCATACATTATAAAAGCACAAACAAACCAAGGCATGCGTTAAAACTCCCATCCACATGTATACTGTATGTATATATTTGTGACAGTGCGGTTTTCATCCCAATAAAAACGTATATTTTAGTTCCAGTTCTTCTAATCTTGCTGTTAGCACAACGTGATTAATAATTTAGCAACTGTGGTCTGCTTCACACCGCATCAAGCTGTCATGAGGAGGCAGAGGTGTTACTTTGCAGCTATGCAATGTACCACAACACAATAGTTGCACTAAAACCTCTTATGTCTTAAAATGTCTTTTCTAGAACATCAGTAAAACTCCTGAGGGCCAGGCTCTGTGAATGTGCCAAAACACACAAACTTTTTAATAAAGTATCTTTTGCGCACGTACATTTGATGGNTGTAAACGCTGCCAAGAGGGACAGTTCCAACAAGGCTACCCCAATTCCCACCCTTTGTGCTTCTGTAACTCTAAGAATATTCCTCCAGGGGTTATACATCAGAAGTGTGAGAATGGNTATAATGAAAATATAATGGCAACTTTGCCACCTTTTCACAGAATTGTTAAGATCTGGAATTAAATACATAGCGCAGGATATATTTAAAGAGACAGAGGAGCTTTAATTAGTGTTTCTATTGTGCAGAGCTAATGAATCCTGATCAGCATCATGGAAACTAGATAAGGCAGCCAATACCACATTTAGGTATCTAACTATTAATTATAGGACATGCTATGCTACTAAACATGAATGCTAGTGTTTGCATGCAGGGAGAATACTTTATTGTTGCATGTTGCACACAGATACTGACCAGCGTTACTGTTACACTGTTATTAGACTTGGACTAAAAAACATCATCTCAACTCTAATTGATTTCTACTAATTACATTTACCTCCCCTTACCCCCCTTCAACATGGTTTTGCGCACTCTTGAAATATCTTTTGATTGGAACATTTTATCTTATAGTGTATGCCCAGCTTAAGTGATGAGTGCCTAAAAATCTAAATCTGGCCCAAGGAAAGTAACGATTTAGAAAAGGGTAGTATTTATTTAAAGAACACATATGCATATGAACTGTAAGGTGGTAGGTTCAGAAAAATGTGGAAGAAATACTTTACTGAAAGGGGTATCTGTTAAGTGAAATAGCCGCCCATCAGAGGTGGTGGAGGCTAAGACATAGGACAAACATACTTGGAGTATAAGTCTAAATCTCACTCGAAACTGAGGATCAAATAATGTCAGTANAGTTTTAAATAAACAACTGGGCAAAGTAAATGGACCATGTGGCTCTTATCTGCCATTTGTGTGAACCTGCAAAACAACGGACTGAAACATNTTCATTCATTCACCAGTACCAGTGGCCAGTGGGTTTAAGTTGACACTTTTGATATCAGTGTATGCATAGATAGACATACAGGTAGGTTTATAAGTGTATCCTGGGGTCTGCACTCTGCNTAGATTTTCATTTCTTATTATTTATTTCTATGAAAGGTACTTTATATAGAAAAAACTATATGTATGGTATGAAACCAGAATTATAGATTTTTCTTATAGGTATATTCTCATATATCACTTTAAATACACAGAGCAAAGCTGGAAGATTCTTTTCAATCTTAGACACAAATCACTGGATCAAGATATTACACAGGGAAAAAGTGCCCAAAAACTATAAGTAACCGAACACGCAATGAGGACTTTAATAGCTGCTTTCAGCTGTCCAGCTTTATCATATAAACCAACCTTTTCCCGCAAAATGAATGCCGCTGCCAATATCAGATTAATTACCCTATCCCATTTAATTTATACAGAATGTTCTAAGGCTCCGATTATATAACACCGTTCAAAGCCATTAGCAATGATTAAACGCTCTTATAAAATCTCGGTGAAACTGNATGCTCGTATGATTTTTCAGAACACACAAGTGCAGAAAGCCGGCAACTCTGGGGATTGTTACAGGAAAAGTTTGCATGAGAATATCATGTCTAAATTGTTTAGGTCGTGAGTGTTGCCAAGTGCAGAATAATGAGGTAATAATGTCTGAATGTCTTTATGCTGTACAATTAACATAACAGAACTGGAAGGAGTTGAAGAATAATCAGTTATACATAAATGCATTGCATTTTCATATACAATCACAGACACATATGCCCTGTCAACACAAACCCTTTGTAGTGATGCGCTCACTATGCGATGGTGGCATACATTTTACATGTAATATACCAATGATCACAGTTTAGTACATGTAAACTCTTCTTCCCCATGTAATCACCTGGTTGGGTTACTGAAAAGGTGACAGTACTCCGACATCCACCACTAAAATGGCATCGGCTACAGTCATAACTCCGAGCAAAACAATTCATGCATTAGATGTATCTCAAGGTTGACGACTCTCCCGGAATCTCTGGAAGACTCAAGAAGTCTTGAAATCAACTGGACTTCAATCTGTCAATCAATAACTTCAGTCCGATCGTTACTATGAATGGGTGGGACTGGATGACATTAAGACTCGCCGACCTGCAGTAAATGCATAATTTACCCTTAAAGGGACATAAATTCTTTTTGTTGCTCCTGGGAGGAAGAAAACAACAGTCGACAACTTTGATGTAGCAACTTATTAAGTCCTATTTTATTTTTCTTCTAAAGATCAACCAAATGGAAGTTTCCTGGAGACAA
>JABWIB010002103.1:30596-63185 GCA_016617825.1 Platyplectrum ornatum | reverse complement strand
CATTAGGTACAAAATACTCTGTTCTGGAACTTCCAGCAATCAGTTACTATGGTAACCACCATTGTTACATTACTCAGACATCAGTTAGTTCGTTATAACCAGGTGAGTGACAGCTGAAAACCCAGGAGCGGAGTATTATGTACCTGGTGGAATGGCTCATGTTGGAGGGTCTGAGATTGCCCATAACAACCAATCAGATTCAAGCTCACATTCTCCAGTATGTAAAACTAAATTGAGAGCTTGTAGTGGGGGTGCTGCCCATATCAGCCAATCTCCCTGCTTAGTAAATTTAAGCCATGGTGTTTCACATAAGCTTTTATACATTCTACTAATTGGATTACTGGAATTTAATTCACGTGTTTAAACAAATCCTCCACTATACATTGCACCATAGCTCTGAACATTACAACACTACACTGCAGATGAGTCCATCAGGATGAATGGTTTCTTTTATTTCTCAAGCCCATGTTACACCCAGCTACGATGCTTTTATCTTTTAAGTATGTACTGTAATGTATACATGAAAGTATAGAAGGTGCTCCGCAAGACTGTCATAGGAATCAGGTCTTAAACTACGTATGTCAGAGGCACACCTAATACCATCAGAGCAAATGACTTACTAATGCTCGCATATGACTAACACAACAGTCTTTTTCACACACATTGACATTTTTATTTTAGGATGATCACTTTGAAAAGGCCAATTAACACAGGTTGACTATTTAAAATGTAAAAGAACGTGGTGAACTATGAAAAAGCCCTGTAAATTAAATCAATCTAGTCTTACAGAGGGACTTGCATATTATTGAAATGTACTGTCTTAAGTAAACCAGGCAACCAAGGATCTTGCAACAAAAGGGTCTACTTTTGTCTATGTACAGTATGGGTGTGTGCACACAACCTACACTTAAATCACAGATAAATCATTGTGACTGTTTAGGGATTTCAATTTGCACATATTTAAACCTCTGGTTATAATGTTAATGATAATTATTATTACTATGCTGGCTGGTCAGGCCCTGAGTGCGGATGTGTTTTGTTGTAGGCTTTATTGTTTTACATGCATTATGCGTTTATGCAGTTGCTTTTATTGCATTGTGTTTATTGGACATCTACCTTTAATGTGCTGTAGTTATGCTGAATTATTATTATATAAATGAAAGTAAATGGCGTCAACATATGATTTAATTCAGCATTTTTACACAGATCCAGAGTTACATACTGTTGAACAAGTGTAAAGTTACGAGTGGGCAATACCATGTTGAATTGCAGAAGAGTAAATATTAATGTTATTGTGTGCACGCAGGGAGAATACTTTAATATTTGCTTATTGCAAAGAGGCCTGGATCCTGCTTCTCTTATACCCGCACGGATAGGGAAAGAGGGAATGAACTCCCTTCTCATGGTTGCTCCCCTCCCCAAATCATTAATTTGTTCCTCCTGATCCACATAGCGTAATGTAGTTCAGTTATTACCCACTTACGTAAGCTTACTTGCAGAAACAGGGGCCGGACATAAGTCAGGATCCAGCCTATCGTCTTTAACTCTAATACGGTTTGGCAACTAATGAAATTTACCTCCCCTGCAATTCAACATTGTTTAGCCCACTTGTAAATTTACGCTTGCAAGTTCAATAGTGCATAGGCCTGCTCATTCTGCTCTTAGCATTTTATGACAGGTCCATGATTCCATCTTACGCACTAAAAACCTTGTGAGTATGCAAGGTGGGAAGGTTTGCATCGTACAGTCCTGATTTCTGCATCATCCCCATTTAGAATGCTGTGGGGAAGTGTCAAGCGCAACGGGGGTCTGTTTCCGTTCAAAAAACCAATCAATTCATATATTTAAGTATTATGTCCACTGCATATAAAGTCAGTTTAATTCTTGCTGGATAATATTTATCCTCAGATTGTTTCGATTATATAATCATTGCTTTTATGCTTAAAGGATATGTTGGCATCAACTGATAAAGGAATGTGTTTCTGGTTTAATGCTGACCATGATTATGAATAGGATACAGGCAGCAAAGTCATACATTGTCTGCACATAGTCTTCTGTATACTGTATAATAACAACAATAATAATAATAATAAATAATAATAACAACAACAACACTACAAGTGTTGTGAATAAATGTATACACAGCTGTTTAAGGAGATAAGAACACTTTTCACATCATTTGTCTGCTTAAACATACTTGTCATAGCAATGGTCATCTAATAGACAATTAAGGACTTTTCGTTTACAAATCGAACTAGTAAAAACACAAATCTAGCATTGCTATAACAGTAAGTTATGCTGTAATGAGCTGTACTAAAATACTGAATTATAAACAACGTGTTTAAAATAGCACATGTAAAAAATATTTTGAGTTTCGAGTATGGAGTAAAAGGTCTCTAATATTAGAGCATAACCATGTTGTGTTTATTAAATCAAACATTTTCCCACTGTATTTTAATATACTTCTATTATTATAAAAGCCCTGGAACATAGGGGCCGTGACCCACAAGGTAATATGTCGTAGATTAAGGGCAGGGGCCTCAGAGTGGACAGAGGCTGCAGAGATTAGGATGACTCTGCATTTCCAGTAGCCCTCACACCCAGGGCCTTTATCCTCCACACCCATTATAGTTCCTCCACTTTTGAAAAAAGAAATAAAAATACCATACACCCTGTTGTGACAGCTTATATATACAACCACACTGTGTTTGTGTGTGTTGAAATACTTAGGGGACAACTTTTACATCATGAAATGCATCTGGTTGTGCAGGTTTGGTAAGCCCATCTGCCAGGCTAATACAAAACATAACAGCTTTAGAGAACAATGAGGTTATTACTTATAATAAATTATCTCAATATACCTCCTGTTTTAATGGCATAATTATTTATACATGAAATGGTTAATTCAGGCTGCATTGTTGAAACTGATGCGATTATTACCACCTGGAGCACTTCAAACGCTAAAAATCTATTTGGTTTGATAGACTTTAGAAAAAAAAAAAAACACTGGCTCCCAATCATGTTGTTGCATTATAATTGTGATGTTCTCTTATGTTATGTTCTTTGTGGACTTTTATATGATCCAGTACAAAACAATAAAAAGTCTTCTTTCTGTGATGGCTTGATACACACACACACACACACATTAAAATAACATTACTGAGTTCATAAAGTTCCTGAGCTGCTGTTATATAGGGAATAGTGATCATTTTATTTTTTTCATAAAATGTTCTGATAACCCCATCATCAGACATTTACACCTACTAGTTTTCTATCCCCCAATCTTTGTCATCCAGGAATTCATAAAAGTATTTATAGCATCTTTAGATTAACAGNACAAAAGTATACAGTATACACAGGAATTAATATGGGATGATAAAACTGCATGATGAAAGTTTATTGAGATTTTATGGCAAGAGTCTAAGGCACTTCAAAACACATAAAACAAACAAGTCTAAAAGAAACAGACAAACTATTAGAATATAAATATGTAGAAAGGTGAACAGCATTTATAAACAAGAGACATACATGTAACCTAAAAGTTGATTCTTTCATAAAAAATTATACATATATTAATACACAGTACTACAGATATGGGAGGGGGATATATATATAGATAGAAATATATATATTCAGCATAATGTGCTCATGCCATGCAGCTTTTTCTTCTTTTACAGATGACAGAATATGCAGCCAATACTGAGTTTCTCAACATCTGTAGATACGTGTTACCTTTAATATAAAAGTTACATAATACATACAGTCCAGAACATCTTTGCTTAGTCCATTCAGATCTACTGAGGGCTCTTTTACACTTTACAGATAAAACAGAGAAACCAGTGGTCCAGCTGAAGCTAAGGATGTGCGTTACCGGAATACATCTATTTGGAATGAAGACTGGGGAGCAGAGCGAAGGATCATGTATAAATATTATTCCAAAAATAATTAGTAGGCACTATGGCACTTTTTAAAATGTGGAAAGACACATCTATGTGTGTTCATGTATGTGTATACATGAGATACTGTATGTATCTGATAAATTGGCTCAAGTCACGCTTGACTGTTTGAGTCCTTAGATATTTAGCTTAAAAAGAAGTCTTGGGGGTTCCATATATTAAACATTGAAAGCCCAAAAGGCGAGAAACTGGCTTCTGCTCGACGTATAGCTTTGTTCCAGTTAGAAGGTCTTTTTCAGTAAAATGATATACATATATTGCTTAAGTCTGCTGGTGCGTCCAGGCACAAAGACAAGTACATTCAGTATCTGTCAGTAACAGTTAGCAGCGTGTCAGAGGTGGCAAAAATGTGTATGGTCTCCAAATTAGCTGTCAAATGGGCTNCGTTGTGTTGGACTCGGTGGGAGCTTCTTGCCCAGTCTAGGTGTTCCCTGTTGACAGAATCAAAATACTGCTTAGAGCATAGTTATGAAATCATGCTGACTTTAGACATTAGTTAATATGTTAATGAAATAAAAGTACATTTACAATCAAGAGCATCTAGAGGTAGAAAGAAATTGAGAAAGANATTCTCTATTGTACATCACTATTTGTTGTGTGTTCTAGTAAAACATCATGTTGATACCAGGGCTCGAAGTGGGGGGGTATACGGGGGTATACCATACCGGCACGTTCTTCCACTGATATAATGGAAAAATTAAAAATCTCCATTGACTAACATATTTTCTATGTTTCCATACCCCCACTTCTAAATGTCCATACCCCCACTTCTAAATTTCCACTTCGACCACTGGTTGATACCATTAATGACATGCAGAAATGGGCAAAATACATGTTTATTCACAAAACATATTGGTTTATCAGGCATTTTATTAATCCCCCTCCCCCATACACACTGATCATCTGTTTTAGAATACATTTACTTTTTTATACTTGAAGGATACAGCATTTCATTCCTGAAGAGATCAAAGTAAGAAAGACACAGAGAGATTTAAACCTAGTATATTGTGACTCACTACACTTCCACATACAGTTATCTTTAAAATAGTTTACTTACTGGTGATGGGGCCTTAGAAAAGTTGACATGCGCATAAAGGAGGACTGCTATGTCTTTATGACCGGCATCCAAGGCAATAGATAAGGCTGAGCTGCCGTCCTAAAGAATGAAAAATGGTCACATGTTATCAGTGGGAGATCACAAAGTTCACACACAAAAAACTGACTTGGAAGTAGTTTTAGGACTTTATACTGTGATAATCCAGATAATATCTCACTCATTAGCTCTATTATATAAAGCAAGTTAAGTAGTTAACATACGTTATCCTCCAATGCGGCGTTACAGCCGGGCTGACCCAGTAGTAGTTTCACTATCTCAACGTGTCCATGCTCACTCGCACACATTAACGCTGTGGAGCCTTCATCATCCTGGATGTTAACATCTGCTCCACAGACCAAGAGAGCTTTGACCATATCTATCCGTCCGTGACTCACTGCGAGCATTAGAGCGGTCTGGCCTGCCTAGAAATAAAGCACACCGAACATGAGTATCTACAAAAATATAACAGGAGGGCCACACACAATTACTGGATTAAAAACAATTTAGCAACAAAAGAATTGAAAGTCTATTATATCATTACTATGGCATATAACATTATCGAATATGTTCAAAACTAAGGCATACAGCTACGGTATGTCCTAACAAATACACACAATAGATTAGGATGGAGATGTTCCCTATAGCATCCAATCACATTCTAGCTTAAATTGTCCAGTATGCAATAGGAAAGTGAAAGCTATAATCTTATTGGTTGCTATGGGAAACATCACCCTTTTCTATAGTTTATTAAATCTGGACCTAAGTGTAATAATTACCTGACTGGCTTTGGCATTGACATCTCCACAACTGAAAAGCTCTTCTACCACTTGCATGTCTTTTGCTGCTTCCACAGCAGCCAGGGCAGCGAGCATGATGGGTGTGTAGCCAGCCTTGTTCTGGTGGTTCACATTACACACATCTGCAAAGATAATAATACTAATGTCATAATGAACAAATCATAAAATATAACACATTATATAGTTTAGCAGCCATGAATAGAAGTATATATAGTAACAGACAGTACATGGTCTATACCTACCATATTACAAAGCTTGTTACAGTAGCATATCACAGTCAATTAGCAATCAATTATGTTACCTCTAGTGCCAAGTTCAGATTGCTAACAAAAAGTCAATGTCTAACCTGCATCCAGAAGNAGTTTGACAATCTCAAAATTAGAATGAGATACGCTGTAATGGAGCGCGGTGTTTCCATTGCCGTCGGCCATGTTAATGATATAGCGCAGGACAGCGGAAGAAACCATTGCAAATTCAGCGATGTAATCTTCCACCATGGCTGGGATGGCACATTTCTGGCTCGACACACGGAACCACTCATTTTGGATAGTGTTCAAGCACAGTCTCTGTTAACAAAAAGACAATTAAATAGATGATTATATATTCTATATTTATTATCTATGGAAAAGGGTTATAAGAAATCTGTAACATATAACNACATAATATGAAATTTAAGTGCAATGCTGAATATAGACTGAGCAGGTTTTACTTTCTTTTTCTTAATGGAACAGAGTAAACCTTAAGAATTGCGAGATAGAATAAAAAAAAGATCTGATTCACCTGACTGTCATGTAATAAGCAATCATTAGAAATAACAAAATGTGCTTGAGCATTGTTATAAAGAGAACAAATTGTACTGAAGTGGATATATTAAATAGGCAGTACAGAGCTGGGANGGGGACCCAGACAATTAGTCATGCTTCTTATAGACTANNACATATGCTCACTGAAACAAATGANTAAAAGAACAAGAAGTCTATGCACTAACACGNGGTCATACATGCTCTGTGTGATCTCTAGCTAATTAAGTGTTTTGTCTACTTTATAAAGTGGACAAAAATAGTCATTGCCAACTCTAAAATGGTAGCAGACACTGTAATACCAAGTCCTGCTAATATTTGGATAGGGTGTATTGCATTCTGATCAGAAAGCACAGATCTGTGTGCATAGACAATACAAAATCAGACAACATCCATTCCAAACACACAGAGATGAGGGGAACCTTGGAAGGGAATATCTGCCTCAAGAGGTTGATAGACATGACAGAAGTGTGAGAAACAATTGATTGTGTAAAATTAACTTATATATTCCAAATGCCAACTGCAAAGTATGCAAAGTGCAGAACACAATGCAAATGCTATGCACTGAGAAACTAGCGTTGGCTTTTGGAGCCAAGAAAATACAGAACGAAAACTTAACACAAGCTTATTCCTGCTATNCACACGGACCCAACGTGCAATATCAAGCAAATAATACATTGGGTCAACAGTAAAACAGAAACTTTTGATTTTGGAACAGCATAACATAATAACAATTCCTAAGAAAGAAATTATAAGAAAGAAAAGCGTTCAAATGTACATTGTTTAAGCTCATCCTAATAATGAGGGAAANTACTAACCACGTCCTTATTTGTCAAAGCCCGTGGGTCATCCACTGTATCCTTTAGCACATTGCAAGCAGATAGCATGGTTTCACTTAACTCATATCTGTGTACACAAGAAAAAAAAATGTTCACTTGTGTGAAGAAACAAAATGCAAGTGTAGCAGGCTTTTATTATGTCTTATATGTCCTAAGAAAGACACAAGGTTATTTACTATTTGTTATATAGATGTGGCACACAGAATTCACACTTACAATAATTCCCCGTTCACACAGAGGGCTATTACCCGGGTAATTCAGCCAACTTCCTGGGTTGAATGAACTACCAGGGTAGTGTGCTCATTGTGAACGGCGCTAAAATTACTACTAACTACCCTGGTTCAGTGTGAACGGTGTTGACCGGGGTAGTTTGTGAATTACCAGGGTAATTCAGCACTGTGAACAGGGTGAATAATCAAAGTAATTCAGATCCACAGCCAACAACCCTGCTCGTTTAAAACAGGTTTACCAGGGTAGTCTATGTGAACAAGGTATGAGGCATATTTAGAAAGAAAAGTAAAGATAGATTATTCTGCCACCGCTAATGTAGAACATTCTGTATTATCTTTGTAGCTTGAATTAAAACTCACAGGGGCTGATTATGCTTTGAGTAATAACCAAAAATGGAGACCATATGCAATGTAATGGACACTAATTAATTTTACATTTTGTGTGTGCAGAATTACTGGCTGCATTTGTATACAACACAAAAAATATGGCACAGATCTATCTTTACATCACAGACTACAGTTTAGCTCCTCTGACTGTCCATTTTGTCAACACATAGTAAATGCGCCTACTGCAGCAGTCCTTTAAGATTTAACCCAAATCAGAACGTCTCCTTTGGTCCTTAAGGCAGATCCAGTGTGATCATGTAACACTCTTAAGTCCACTAATCTTAACAACATTAATAATGATACAGTAATCTGACCGGCTCCAAGGATAGCAAGCGCACCTTTGTCTAATCTCCACTTTATTGGCATCTTTCTCAGGTTCATTCAGAGATACAGAGCCTTCTATTTGACCACTTGCCACATCTTGACGTCTCACTTCAGAGTTTTCATTAAAGCTTTCCTCTTCCTCACATTCATCATCGGACTCTGTGGAAGAACTTTCTTCTGAGCTTGATTCATCGCTAGATGTTGTTTCATACCTGAACACAGAGTAAAAGAGAAAATCCAATAGCTTACCATGTTAAGACCATTTACATATTCAGCTATGAATATAACCCCACAACAAATTGGTTTTTTGGCCTTGTAGCTGGAAAAAATGTAGGAATTTAGTGATTCAAGTGATGCAATTAAAGCACAACCCCAAAACTATGGTCCACAGTCCTCCATTGCAAAGCTTTGAACAGGAAAGCTATATTTTGTGGTAAGATATGGCCTACTGGTCACTTTTACAACATCTCCACTTGTGTTGTGCACAGAGAATTGAGGGGTATATTGCAATGTTGCAACATTACACGTGTCTTGGTAGGCATTTAGGTGAAGAGAACTCAGTCAGCCAAGCTGTTTTGGGGTGTTCTGATAGCAAATTCTTGTGGGATTCTAAAGAAAGATATGTTGACCTAAATTTAAGTGTAACCATTNATTTTTTGGGAAAGCAGCCTCTGTTGAGGTCAGATCCACAGGAGGATTAGGTTAGCTGAAAAGATCTCCTCTGCTTAGTTCTAACAATATGTGATGCAACATTTCAGCTTAAATAGTTTGGTTTAAGAAATGTTAATGGTTTGGGCTTTCTGTGGATAAAGTTAGTAGTATGGGACAGCACTGTAGNTATCACTGTAGTTATGATATTTTGGATGGTCGCCAATGTCTCCAGCTCCATAACTAATAGCAGTAGATAACTAGCATAGATATCTCTACAAGCTGAATTTCCCACGGATGACGGGTTGCTTTATTTGGGTTCTTAAATGAAGGTTTGGAAAAGCCTAAGACGATTCTAATTTTAGTGTTTGTAGACAATGTACTGTATACCAGCAATTCAGTATANGAAACAATTTATGTCAACTGGTTTCTATCTCCTATTTTACAGTGACCTATGCCAGGCCTATGGTGTAGTGTCAGGACAATTGTCCAGGCAACACAATAACAGAGAACCATTGTGCAAGATGCTTACCCGCCATTAATTCCAACAAACTGAAGGTTTTTCTTTGTAATGGATGACTCTCTTTTCTCATCTTTCCTTTTCATAATGGACTTAAGGGTACCATGGCTGCTTGTACTTACTATTAAAACAAAATCAGAGGTTTAAAACCATTATGTCCCTATGCTCCAAACTTCTCATTCCCACCCCTCCCCAACACCACCTCAAATAATCCATAAAACATAAATACAATAATCAGTAAACATTTTTTAACTTCATTAATTATTATTCCTCTTTAAGGATTGAGAAACTCTGCAGGAACATTACCATAAACAGAGGAGGCAGTGTTATCAATGGTGAAATCAGTTGTAGCCGTAGTGTTGACACAAAGTCCTGATGATTCATTGCCAGTAGACTTCACAATATTCAGTTTCTCCAATTTTGGAACTCCAGGTCGATTTTGAAGTCCAACAGACCGCACACTAGACGATGCATACTCAGTGGTAACATGGCTCTGAGTTATACAGTCCACTGCAGACCAGAATAAAATGGAGAGATGGTACAAGTTCATTAATAGGCAATTAAGATGTCAACATTAGTCAAAATGTTATCATATGAGCTAATGTCCCCTGAGCACACTTCACAGTCTGGAAGTTTAACAGCTATTCTGTCTGCACTAAGTAAGAGGCGTAACGTGCTGACATAACTCAGACATGTTAATATGTCACATATATGGGGCCCTCACATGGGAATGAAATGTGAAAGTCTTTTAAATTATGCATTTACAAAGGAAACCATTGAAGGCTGAAAATGACAAATACTGTGTATATATTTTTTAGTCAGACCCACTGAATCTGTGGCAGACAATCAACAAAACCACAGGACACAAACTCAGGCAGGGATAAAAACACAAGNGCATCGATGTGGTAAAGAAAAGAGTAGTTCATAATCCGTCAATGATTAAAATATGTTTGTTAGTCTTATTTTTGTATACCAGAGTCAAGCTTTGATCACACAAAAAACATTGGTGAATTTGAGAGAATTCCTATGTACACAGGGCATAATAGACAAGCTTCATGGACACGTCACACAACACCTTAAATAGGTCTTAGATTATGACGAATGCAGGGCTAGCAGCCCAAGAAGCTGGCAAGCAAAGCCTTAACCAGGAAGGACACACACAAACTGTTTATATAAAGAAACATTCTAAATGACTTAGAAAACAAATATCAGACACCTGACTTATGTATGAAAAGAGTTCTAGTGTGGATGCAGCGATTNACTGTCTGTATAACATGGCTACAATGTCTCGGGAAGACTTCATGGTATTGCAGAAGACAAACACTGTAAGGGACGCCTTTACTGTGCAGGGACATGTGATTATTGGCATAGATAAATGGTAATGTCAGATCTGATTCAGCAAAAATTGCAAAGTCAANCAACAAATACGGAAAACTACAGCCGCCTTCTAGACAGGTCTTGGCTAAACGTTAGCATTTACAGTTTGGTTTGAATGACAAAACACTGCCACCATTATTTCTGGGTGGTACACTAGTTCTAAAAGGACGGCCATTTCACATTTCAGATTTTAGCCATGGAGGGATAGAAAATNCATATTCCAAGGCAATAGTACAGCAAGGGTTGCTTGATTTGCTTTTAGAAGTTTTATTACTGTAGATATTAATGTATTGTTTTTGTGCCACCAATATGTGCTAGTCAAAAGAGACAATATGCAGTGTTTCACAGATGCAAAAATGTACATTTATCATNGCTGATTCCATTTACCCCAACGTCATCTCATTTAGAACAGCAGATGTTATAGGCCTTAAATATATTCAAATATCAAAGTTGTAAGACTTTGCGCTGGATTCTCAAGACAAATCACATTACACCTTGAACAATATATCTTTTATTATGCATTCATCATACCAATCGGGCTGAGGCTTACAGACTAATTGCTCTGATAATATGCAGCAAATTCATCATAATTATAAAGGTAAATGTGCATATTTTCTCTAACTGCTATATTTTTTGCCAATGAGCGCAAATCACAATATTTTATTGCTTCGTTCACAATTGCATCGGCGCCTATGGCCTANATTCACTAAGCGGGGAATTTACAGGGGGATTGAAAAGTGGGGACGTTGCCCANAGCAACCATTACAAATCAGATTTGACTTCACATTCTCCAGTATGTAAAATGAAACAGAGAGCTTGAATCTGATTGGTTGCTATGGGNATCTTCCCCACTTATGTGTCTAGAACACAAAACACTCAGCGTATGATCCAGAAGGTACATGCAATGCTTCCTCTGGATACCTGTACAAATATAGCACACAGCATACAGGCACAGTGCAGGCCTGTTCTGTGTATTTCCATGTCCATATACGCTGTGTAACTGCAACGTAGCACACTGTCTGGTTTACTGGGAATAGAGACCATGGGGTATATTTATTAAACTGCNAGATTGCAGTGAGATTGGAAAGTGGGGATGTTGCCCATAGCAACCAATCAGATTNAAGCTCTCGGTTTCATTTTACACTCTGGAGAATGTAAACTTGAATCTGATTTGTTGCCATGGGCAACATGACCACTTTTCAATCTCACTGCAATCCTGCCGCTTAAGATCAGATGACTTAANATCAGATTAGATTTTGTGCGTCAGAAGTCTTAATTAGAATTGTTAACTGAATGGTTGTTTTTCTATGGAATATGTATAGCTTTTTCATAAATATACACCCAGATATACACTTATACATATTTATTTCAATACAAGTTCTTTAAAATTCTACAGNACCAATTTGTTCTAATAATGGTTTCTGCAACATCTACAACCAAAATATCTACTACATATTCTGAATGAAAATAAAGCAGAATATTTCGAACATTTTCATAGCCTCTGAGCTGAAGAAGTAGTGGCCATTCCCCAAAAGATAAGCATTTCTAGACTGGAACAATTTTCCACAAGAGGAAATTAAACTGCAGTGACCTGGGGACAGTGAAGTCAGCCAAAGTAATATTGCACATGGTTGCTGTACAGTACTGAGGGACATGTGATAATGTTACAAAGGCAGGAAATGGGATGGGAGTGACACTGAGGGGCACGGTGCTGGTGCATGGCATCTCTTGTCAAAACCTAGTGCGGAAGTGATAAGGGAGTAGGCAGAGAGGGTGTGAATTGCACTTCTTGCTAGAGGAAGTATTAGCTTTTATCCTGTGTTGATCCCCACCAGCTAAAGTATCTAAAAGCTGCCTAATCATGGAAAAGAGGTTTGCAAGGATGACAGAAGGAAGAGGTAAAACAAAATGTACTGTTATTAAATCCCAGGAAGAGGCAGCTACATATCATCTGTATTAATCAGTCACACAACACACCAAAAAGTAGCTACATAGGAAAACTTAATGTTCATAACACAAATGAATGTAAACAGGAACACCAAATACTGTATTAATCTCTTGTAGGTGAATAAACATTTTACTAAGTGTGAATGTACGTTTATATAACTGTATTTATGTGTATTTTACAGGGTTGATGATTTTAGTTTTCTCCCCAAAAGCCAGCACCATGGGGGTGGTGATTCAGGTATGATTTATGCAAGTCCTACCCCCAGAGGANACCTGGGGTCCTACCCCCAGAGGACACCTGGGGTGCATTTAGCACTTATNTTATGCTGCGTTCAGATTNCCTGCACAAAATTATCTTACTTTATTGTGATTAAGCAACTTATCTATTTGAGAGCTATACTTTAGATGAAATATAGTGATACCTGGCATTCTCTTTCCTTTAATTTGTCTATAGTGTCTGTGTTTTTAACCATTATTCAATAAACATTGTTGTTTTTATACTGCTATTTAATTATTATTATTGAGCGCCCTATAAGATCTTTCTTATTCTTTTTCTTATTATGGAGCTCAGGGCAGCACCAGCTTTGCATTATACCTATTAAAATCATATACATACTTGTTGCATTGGTTGGCTCATCATTACTTGGCAGTGCGGGATTTAATACAATTTGTGTGAAAATCAAGGAGTTGGCAATCCCGGTATATAAATGTATGTATGTATGCATGCCCCTCCTCACGGCACCCCCTCCCCTACAGTCGCTGCCCTCTCTTTCCCTGGGGGGAGTCTATCTAATGCCTGTCACAGCGGCACAGATAGTGTGACAGGCGCTGCAGTAAAATCATTTAAGGTACTGGCTGAGGCTGTGTTGTGACATATTTTGCTTAAAAGTACACCACATCGTTTGATTGGATCTTTTAAACCTCCAAACAATGTTATGGAATCAATGAGTCCTATTTCTACCGTCTACCTTAACTTGATTATGGAACGTGATTATCCATCATTAGGCCTGTTATTCCAAACCGGGCGGTGTAAGGAAACATAAGTAAGCAAAAGAAGTACCGTGGGGTTCAATAAAAATTACCTGATTCAAGTGGGATCTCCAGTTCAGTGCTGTTATCCAAAAAATAAAGAGAATAATAGTTACCTGTCCTCAACAATGTGTGCATCAGAAAGCTTCTGCACATGAAGTANTACATTTTGAAAATGCTTAGGTAAATCACTTTTTCCTTAGTAAATGGAGCCCAGTATTTACTACTAATTAGCACATCAACTAGCGTGTTAGTTAATGGATTAGAGAGGACAATTTTTTACATTGGAAACCATTGGATTTTTTAGCGGGATGCTCATGTGATCACTTCCAGGTAAAAGAAGCATTGTTTTACAGTGTCCTTTACATGCTATGCATAGAACCATTTCATTGTGACGCAGCCAATGAACAGCGTTCCGTCTTNATATAATAAGCAGGTCACATGAATACTTGCCATGCAAGCCAGCACACAGCCAACTCTCATCTACACAGAATTCAGTCATCTTCCATTTATAGCTATTGCAATGCTAAAATAAATCTTCTCTAAATATTTGACATAAGGCTAAGAGAAACAAACCATTAAATATGACACAACGGAAAAAGGCATTATGAACGTTCATTATTGTTAATCAGGACAAAGGGAAAAGTTGAACCAGTTGGTACCACAACACTGTAATGCGCAGACTGCATCTATACAAAACACAGCCATTTTGTCCACTGGTCCACAACAATAAACTACGTTCTTGTACTCATGTGTGAGGCAATTCAGAACAGCTGCGTGTCCAGCACTGTTATGTCATCACTTAAAACATGTGGCAAAATGGTGACACAACACAAAAGCATTTGTGCCCATGCATCTATTTATTCCTGTTCAAATGTAATTGCAGGCTTTGGTTTTTTCCCACCCCCCTTCTGGTTAAGGGCTTAATTGAAGTTTGTTTGGAACATTAATGTAATTCAGTCCTTATCCTCTGATAGAAACAGGATGAGGTAATGACTGGTAANATTCCAAAACTCAGGCATTTTCTTCAGGGTCACAGGAAGAATCCTTTTGCCTGTCAAAGCTCATCAGCTGTGCAGAAATATACAATAAATGGGACCAGCTGAATGAAACTGCTGCATGCTACCCAACATAATGTCTGAGAGTAGCACCCACTATTGGTACAATTATTAACAGCGCTATTATCAGACATCTGGGTGACTGATCCATTATGGTCACATTTTGTGCTATAGGTGTACAAAGTAATTACATATAGGTGGGAATGTGGATCGGTTGGCTTTGGGTGAGGAAGATGACAGGAGGGTGGNTGTCCCTNCCTGTGCGCGCTTACATGCTAAGGAAGGGGGAGTACTGTACAGGAGAACATTGGGAGGCTCATACGTGTTAGGTAGAGCGGAGTGAAGTCCCTTTTCTCTCCCTCTCTTGNTGTGTGTGCATGCAGGTCTGGATCTGGTCCTTTGTATACTAGTTCCATTGTCTAGAAAGAGTTTAATTTCTCCACTGTGCACTGGTTCCCAGGAAAAGATCTGCAATNATCTGAACCAAGTGGTAGTTACAGTAGTAAATGTTATGTTATCTATTAAATAGCCTGCTCAGTTTCTCAGTTGTGTGCGCATAAATAATAAATACGTTGGATAGAGAGGTGAAAATCTANCAAAGTAATATAATGTACCTTATAAAGAATGAGAAACCTTCATGTGGATAGTCTGAGTTCATGTCTATGTTCTCTAGAGAATGAAGTCATAGCCTCATGTAAAGCGCTAGTTTGTTTGGCAAATACGGACTGGCGGCATGATTAGCAGACAGATTAATACATTACCTCAGTGTGAAATGTAGGAAATATTTTCCGCTCAGTATATTTATATTTTGCTTTAGAAGCCCAACTAACTCACATATGCAAATACATTCTGAAAACCTCATCTCATCTCCATATGTATGAAAAATTCAAAGGAGCAAATCATAAGTAACATTTACCAATTAATACACGGGGAAACATTGCATTAAAAATAAATGACTACCGCCTACTAAATTCCACCATAGAGGGCGTCCAGTTATTGAGCTCCTCCTGAGGGAATATGGGAACAAAAATGTTGCGGTTTTTGTTTTTATGTTTTATTTGGTTTTGTTTTATTATTTTTTTTGGGGGGGGGGGGATGTGCAGTATACTGAGGCCTTATACTCACTATCGGATACAATCTATATTTAAGCGGTTGCTTAAACCAGCACAAAATACAGAGAAATGTAAATCAGACTATAACACCTTAGCACAGGGGTGGGCAACCTGCGGCCCTCCAGGTGTTGTCAAACTACAAGTCCCAGCATGCTTTGCTTGGTATCAACTATGTCTGTGCAGTTACAGCATGCTGGGATTTGTAGTTTGACAACACCTGGAGGGCCGCAGGTTGCCCANCCCTGCCTTAGCATATCACTGAAAGGTAACAGTAGTTATGTTAGCAGGGACATGGTATATGCATGATCAAATTCATGCGTCAAAAGGAGGGCAGTATTGAACATTTATTTAATGATTTTCATGTCCAATTTCATAAAAGATTTCAAGAAAAAACTTTAGACCCTAAACACACTTACAATTTGTAGCTTAAAACCACACAACACTTGGTTGTGTGCTATTTTTATATTCTAATGGAAAACAAGGNGCTACACCTATATAGTGACAAAAGGAATAAATATCACATGCATGCTGTCTGTAAACAAAGAAAAACTGACTAGGGGATCTTTGTAACAGCTGTCGACGTGCTACCAAGTCATTCAGCAGGTTATTACACAGCTGGCCTTTGCATGGCTCACTTGCTACAACATTCTATGTTTATGTTATTTTACAACTTTGGCAGTTGCTGCCAATTAACAGTAAAGGGATAGACTTACACAAAGGGACAATAANTAATCACCAGTTTGTCATGATATATTGCCTGCCTTACACTAAGAAGCTATGTTCGGTATTCTATATGAGAGCATTTGTGAATCCAGACACTACATCTTTTCCTGCAGCATACACTACGCAATTTACATAGCAGTCACGCGGGAATGTGTAGTGTGTGTACGTGAAGTACGCACGGAGGGATGGGATGTAAATTGTATAGTAAGAGCTAGCTCTTATGTACTATCCAGACTGCAGAACCTCCTTGCTTTTAAGCAAAGGTAGCGCAGAAGTGTTAGGGTATTATCCTCNGTGCACGTTTCCACTCCGTATCGATAGGGAGAGGAACAGGACATTGCAGACTTAGTTAANCAATTCCAGTGATCTNCTTTAGTGACTCAGTCACTCCTGTCAAGAATNTATTGACCAATCTTATAAAACATATAATCTTCACCTCTATTTCCCCTTTGTATCAACAGTTCTCCATTTCATTATTAATAGTCTGTTCAACTCTGTAGATAACTCCTTTTTATCACCTTCAACATTACACACTCCAGATACATGATTTATTAGCACTAATCTGCCATATGTCCCTTTTAAATATCTTCATGACAATTTTAAAATATGCTTCTCACAAGGCCATAAAATGCAATAGGTGCAAGTGTACAAGGCAAAACTATATTACAGAAATATGCTAATTTAGAAAGAATGCTGCAGTGAACAAAACACAAAGTGTATGTACTTAAAGCCTGCATCGAGGCCTTCAAGACTAGAAGTGAAGGCATTTGGTATATAAACCTGATGATTAGTTTGATTGTGATCATACTTTAACGCCACCATGCGTAGTTGTCCAATGAACTCAGTAGAATGAGTGGAACTTACAAATGTCATTACATGTAAGAAGAAGACCATTCCTCCGGTCAGAATGGTGAACACACAAGGAATCAATAAGTTATTAAAAAGGCACCAGCATGTTTGTGCTTAATAATGCTACATTAATCCTTTCTATCAACATGCATTGTGTCCTAATCTGTCAACATGACTCAGTATGTTTTATAAGGAAACAGATTTTAATCCAGCCTTTGTCATTTACAACCTCAAAAAAAAAAAAAATGTAAATGTTGAGTGATAAGATCTACCTTGCTTCTTTCTCACACTTGGTAATCGTTTCAAAGAATACATTTAATACATTAAAGGTGCAAATATAAAATATAATCTCAAAGACAATAAAGTGAGAAGGCAAATCAGTTAATATTTTGTAACTACTGAATATATATGTTTATAATAATCTTACCTTTAGTATTATCAAGTTCCACAGATTTCTTCTGTATTCCTGAGCTTTGCAGTTCTTCATTGCTTCCATACCTAATCACAGAGTTAATGGATGAGATGGTGTTGATGAGCTGAGAGTTGAGGGACCCAATCTGTGAATATGGTTCTCCAAATGTTTCAGCTAGCTCTGTATAATTCTCAGCAAGAAGCATCTGCTGCTCCTGGAGTAGATTTTGTACTCGTTCAATGTAATGGTCTATGGCAGGGGGCTCAATACTGGATACGTTTTCATTACATGAAGTGACCCCTAGCTGGGATGGGGGTTCATCTCCAACTGCTATCGTTCTTGTGCTGACAGCAAGAGGAATAGGTTCACTAGGACCACAGGCTATACTACGCAACTTAACGCCAACCAGAAAATTGTCTGAGATATTTATTTGCCCAACACCAAAATCTTTGGTCTTTTGAATTGNANTAAGATTTTCAAAATCAGATTCGGAAGTAGATATTCCAATAGAACGTGTTCTTGGTATGGCGTTGACATCTTTTACTTTACCATCTCCAATTGCTACTGATCGCGTTNCCACACTTTCTGTATTTGTCTGTTTGCTGTACATGTTGTATGCAGTGTTTGTGCTTGTATTAACTAAACTTGGCACTTCTGTGTTGGTAGACTGGCTTAATACCTCAAATTCTGTGTTTGTTTGCTGGTTAGCAGTCCAAGGAGATANGGTTACAGCAGAGTCCACTTTGGTTACAACTTCTGTATTGACCCCACATGACAAATAATCCAATAAGGGTTTCACTGTTACATCCACAGAACAATCCNCACAACCAACAGACTTCACATCCTTTACTATTGCCTGCTTTTCAGCAAACTGGTCTACAGCCTTCTCTATGCAGAGTCCAGTATCAAGAGTTGGCTCGTCCACCCCAACACATTTGTCGCACATGACTAGTGCCCACCCCACACCCATGTCACAAGTCTCTACTCGTGCTTTCACAATCAAATGATTCATTGGGAAATCCGGGCCTACAGCAGCATTTTGAAGGACAGGTATGCATGAAACACCAATGCTACTTGTTTGTAAGCAGTTACCAACACAAGAATCTACAACATCTAAATAATCTCCATTGCTTTGATCCCTTGTTTCTACTACAGCTTCAACCAGCNTACTATTAGTTGAGGGTTGAGCCATTATGGCTTTATCTACTTTTTGTCTCAACCCTGCTTCACGTATCTCCAACTTAAGTTTTGTCATTTCCATTTCATAAGTAGTTTCCCTCAAGTCTGTTTCAAGTCGGTATATTTTATCTTTAAGTGCTTCAATTGTTTGTTGCTGAAGTTCGAATTCTCTTTCAGCATCAGTAGTCACCCCAAGCAATTCCTCGGTAACCCCAACCCCAGTGCTCCTCACATCCAGTTCAGTACCCACAGACACATCCTTGCTAGGTTTTGCAGATCTATAATACATNACTACATCATTCATGTTTTCATCAGCACCAACAGCAACAGAACGATGACATTTTTCTTTTGTTCTGTTGTCCTCTGGAGAAGAGCAGTACACTTCAAAACTGCTATCCTGAATTTTTTTTTGCAAAGACTGCATTTCAGCTGTTAGTTGTCGAAACTCCTTTAATGTCTTTGTATTTTGTTCTGGAGTTTCNGTTTCATCATCCGAATCTATATGTAACTCCCCTCCAAACTTAACAGAAGTATGTGATGATTCAAAGCCAGCAGCATTGCCTGCACTGTATGATCTTTTACGAAATCCTGGTACATCGCTTTGGGTGCTAACTTTTTGGCTTTTAATTTCAGACATGAGCTGTCTTTTCTCTTCCTGTAATACTGAAATTTTTACCTGAAGTATGGGGATGGTTTTTACCTGTTCCTCAAGTTCTTTGAGNCGTTTAAGTGCAACAGCCATCTGCTCTCTGATGTGCTGGAGATGCATAGGACTCACATTGGTCACTGGTGTAGTTACCCCAGAACTAAGGGGACTGTGACGGATGGAGCTTCCTAAGGATGAAGCAAACAAGGCACTGTAATCACCATTGACTTGGTATCCATTTTGAAGCTGCTGAGCATTTGCTGTTTGTCCAACAGATCCTGTGAATGATGAAAGNGATCCAGTTGAACCCATTCCACCAAAACTGGCCAGTCTTGGCCTACGAACATCGACAAAGGATGATGCAACCTGCATGATGACTTTCTCCTGTTCTAGCCTTCTTCGTGTTTCCATCAATGTCTTTGTAACATGAAAATTGTGCTTAGGGAGCTGGGGGGAAGGTGGGGGTAAAGGCTTATTCTCAGGGATAGTTAGAAAGTTTGATGGGGATTCTTGAGAAGTAGATGACCTAGCAGAGCTAGTTATGGTATGTCTCCTGGCAGTTATAGAAGGAGACTGCTTATGTTCATCACTGTTGGAGGATGCAAGAGAATCATTGGATGGCCAACCTGTTCTCTGGCATGACTCGTTTCTCTCTTCTGCAAAGTGTGAAACCAGCCTCCGCTTCTTTAGAGTGTTTACTTTCTTTAGGGTATTCCCCTTTTGTATGTCCTCCACATATTTCAGAAAGTCCAAATCTATCTGGTATCCATAGGGGGTTTCCACAAAATAGGCAGCTTTAGGGTCTCTGTCGTCTTCACCATTTGAGGTATTTTCCTCTTTTTCTACAGAGACAAGAAAGGATATTTTATATCATATGCATTTGTATTAACACAACATTTACAGTTTTGTTTAATGCATCTTATTAACAAAAATAAACACATGAAAGTATGATTGCTTACATATACTGTACTTAAGGTAAAACTGTATACTACCTGGGTGTACAATGATCCAAACATCCAAACAATTGAACAGATATAGCTCTACATGTCAAATAAATAAAGGTGAGAGGCCGAATATGGAGTTGACATGTGTAAACTATGAATGTATACTTGCTAAGGAATGGTGAGCATTGTTCTTGACAAACATACACACTATTTTTTCTTTACCTGCAACTCTGTTCATGGGTTGAAATGGTTGTTTAATATACTCNCTGAATTACCATACAAAAGAAACCTATATTAAATGACAGTTNGACAATCTGCAAAATACTCTAAACTAGTGGTTTCAAACCTGTATAGTTCTAAATAAAATATGATATACAAAAACCACACAAAGCAGAAATAACCACCAGCAGTGGAATAAATAATTCATATTCATTTTGTTCTTTACAAGCCAATTATATGTAAATGTTCAAAAGACATACCAATTGTCTTCATGTCTATGCTTCTATAAACCCCTTCTCCCCACCTTTTGTTTACCAGAGATATCCTGCAGGACCATAATTTAAGCCATCCGCTTGTTCCAATGATAAACACAATATAGCACCCAAAACAGTATACAAGTTTCAACGGNACCTCTCCTTGCTATTACATCTTTTTTGTTTCTTAGGCTATTTTCAGCTCACTATGGCACATACATAAACTAAAAATATGCAGACGGACCTGTTCCAACTCTGTCTGAAATTCCACAGCTGAAAGAGAAACTGCCAGAGCTCTCATAACAGATCTGGGTCCCAAAACCTGGTGCCAGTGTAAGCCCCATTACACAGATCAGACTGGCAGCGAGAGCTGTACACTTTCTTAAGGAACAAGCTCTTTCTAAACGGAGTTGGAACATTAAAGCACGATTTCTATCTTATACTGGTATTGATGAATGGATTTAATAGACACACTTACTTGTAAACACAGGCTGTGTTGTTTGCAGCAGTGTGAAGCAATCCCTGAGTGCTCATGCTGACAGCCCCTGTCATAGCTCGCTCTCCCTCAGTACTCCAGTCTATTACCTCCAGACTAGCCTTTCAAAGTTTTCTCTTGCTTCACCCCATAAGGGAAGAAACTACATTCGTATAAGCTTAGCTGATCAGGGCTGACGTTCTTCATAGGTCAACTTTTCAGCAATGACTCCCTGCTGGTCAATTTCCTTCCACCACCCTCTGAAAGCCTCAGCTGTTCACTGCACAGTCACACTTCAAACACTGCACAGCCACATCCTGGCTCTTAAAGGTGCAGCGACTTGTGAAATGTGATGAACTTTGACAGCAACATGCTTGCTGGTCATAAGGTAGAAGTTCCACGTCTTAAAGGAACATGCACACACACCCAATCGTTATACGTTTCCAATCCACAGCAACTTAGATGCTACGGATGTTCACAGGTTCAAATCTTTTAATATGTGTATGAGACTGTCTTTTCTAAGCACTGTTTTGTATAAAAGCACTGCATTATTTGAGATTAAATGCTATAAACCAGACTTATTGACTATACCAGTGGTTTCCAAGCTTTCAGNTGAGGCACCCTCAGGGTCTCCATGTTTNCTAAGACAAATAATTACCAAGCAGTCACATTTTTCGAGTCAACATAGCATAATAACCATTTATGTAGAGGNAGAAATACTTCAGGTTGACATATAATNTTGTGTAGCTCCTATACAAGAAGTAAAATTGTGCTTTACATGCTTACATGCACAGTTTGGGAACCCCTGGACTATACAAAAGCAAGTGAATCAGTTTAGGACTCCTATATTCATATCCATACTTCCTCTACCATACATAACAAATACAATGTTTATTGGACCAATATATTAGATGATTCCCTACTATTAAGTACATCAACAGGATCATGACTTTTCTCATTTATAGGGGACATCCACAGTACAGTATAAAGAGTAGCANATCCCATTACCACAGAGCCTGTGCGAGTCTATTTATATAAATGTATGGGTCCAAATGAAACATTTAGTTCTATGTTTCATTGCGTATCTACATGATACTTTCCACACATCTTATATAAACAGNTCTAACTACGCACAATTTCTAAAGCTTTGCCTTGTCCTATGTGAGCACTTTTTTGTTTTTACTGAAAAATCCTCTCCTCAGCAACACTGGGAGCTCTGTGCAGCCAAACACTGGCCTATTCATGTACGGAAACCACTACACTACCTCGCACAGCACTTGGACTAACTACAATTTAAAGGAGGACAAGTCCAGTTCTGTGTTTACTGGCTATTCTTCAGGTCTCCAAGGGATTTTTTCTTTACTGTATAACACTAAATAATGGGGTGTCTAGCACTATAAGGAAAACATGGCCACAATGNTATATATTAGAAGCACCATACATTCCAACACAATTGTACTGGTGATTAAAGGTCTCCAAGCATTGTACTATCATGGTTTCTAGATAGCGCCATCATCACGTACAATCAGGAATACATGAGGATAGCATTCTATATAAAGACACATTGGACAGAATTCAGATGCATGCTGGTGTTTCTTCTTTTCAGTATATACACTTCAATATGGTCTCTGTCAACCCAGACAGCCATATCTATTAGGTTCTCTACACGCATTAGCAGCATAACCGTCAGTGAAGGTGTGAAATTGTGAACATATGGATGTCTGCATAGAGCAGCAACAAGATTGCAGATATCTACTCTTATTTTGCATCTGGGATTTGCTCAGTCTGTAACAGATGTGTAGTTAATCAAGTGATATGCAAACATTATTGCATTGTATATGTTTATAAGACAATATACACAGTATAAATGCTAGAATCAATCATTATAGATCGATATCAAATGTATTACTGCAATGAAAATGAATGTAGTACTAAAGAGGTAGCTAAACTGCTAATGATCGGTTAAGACCTGGTTGTGGTAACATGATCCTACTTTATATTCAATATCCATATATTATATTCAAAATACTTCTAGATGACACTGCACTGGCCCAGAATCATGTAAACTGGAGGGAGGGTTTAAGTTACTGAAGAACTGATATGAAAGGCTTGCACTACTGGCAGATGTGACATGCCATGCTTAAAGGATTACCTCTGTGTTTCAGTGTGTACACTGGTAGTATTAAAGTATGGTATGATGTATTTTACATTGGAACAATGTGCTGTATAACTTCAGCATGAATGGACATGTGTGAGGATTGCAAAACAGCTTTTGTATTTTTACTGTTTCTGTTCAATAAATCATAAGTAACAGTGACTGAAACATGCACCAAACTCACAGAACAAGAAGCCATTTACTGGTGCTGCCCTTACATGCTCATACAGCTTGCTGCCTGGTAAATCATCTAGAATAAACTGCTGTGATGCCCTAAATATGTCAACATGGTACAATCCATACCAACAAACAAGCCCCCGCATACCATGTTACTGTGGATGCTATGTGCTAGCACGAGTCAGACTTTAAAAACAATATTTTGCTGTTGTTGCAATTCACTCAAATATAAACAAGCACCAACTTTAGCCGTGCATAGTATCACGGCACGAGAAGAGACTATCTCCATTAAATGTGAAAGGGGAAAACCCTTGTGATATGTGGCATGTGTATTCATTAGGTTAGTAAATGTAATTTGCTGCTTTCCATGAATACGTCTTTAGCCTCCATATGCGGTGTGTGACAGTGAATTATTGCCGCATATGGCTCTCACTTAAAGTTGTATGTATGTGGGAAAATGTATTGTGTCCTGTATGAAACCCTCTTTTGTCATGCGACTGTGGTTGCCATATTATTATAATAGAAAAAAATCTGTCAAAACACTTTGTTTTGTCAAAATACTTTTTAAGCTTAGAGAGAGAGATTTGTTGTTTAGTTATGGCTATTAATATTGGGACGGATCAACCTCGAGGACTCACATCTGGCACGTGCATGTGCGCTGGAAAGCTGGATCTTGTCATTATCCAAACTTCCATGCTGGGAGTGTTAGCATTGGTGGGGTAAGACATGCAGTTAGCATAATGCGATTAAGCCAGATGAGCAGGGCCGGTGACAGGGGGAGGGGCAAAGGGGACAGCTGTGATGGGCCTGAGCTTTAGGGGGGGCCCCAAAATTGTGTGTATCGGGCCCAAGATTTCTGTTTCCGGCCCTGCATTTGGCTGAGAGGAGTTATGGTAATTATACAATAAAAGCTTTCTGTACACACAATCCTCCATTCCGCACAGACCCCATTTTCTGTTAAGGTATGGTCCTGGTGGTGCAAATCCATTCTGCGCCTCCTTGATGTAGTAATGCATTGCAGTGTGTTTAATATAAGCATTCACATTTACTCACAGCATAAAGGGAATCGTGATGAGATCCCTTGTATGACGCAACTACCAGAGGCGCTTTAAAACGTGTGCAACATAAAGGAAAAAAAAGGCAATAAAATGAATTCTTAGAAGGTAAACAGAGAATGTAAGAATCATCCACACAAAGCCACTGATAAAACACTGGCTGTGGCTGGCAGTCTGCGGGCCTATTATTGGGATGAGATGAAGGGAGCAAGCCAACACACTTGTCCTGTCAGGATGCAGAGCAGCTCCAACAAGGATCTGTGATCAGTTTACTTCACAGGGGAAACAGCAATCATTTACACTCAAAATACTTTATATAAACATATTTTACAACAATATGATAAAAAGACACATTATACAGCGTGGATCACAATAAGCACCAATCAAATTCGTCCCCTTACTGTTATCACTAATTTATGGTGTCTGAGATGTAAACGTCAATAGAAATTGTATTTGGGAAAAAAGTGGGACTGTCCCGGGGGGCAGTATACCCAATATGGTCCACTGAGGGATTGGGGTAGTTAAATTGTAAATCGGTGAACCTGAAGCCAGAAATGTGAAATAATAGAGCAGCTCCATAGGCAGAGACAGATATCTGCTTCAGGGGTGCGACAGCGGATACAGCAGTGAGAGGATGATGTATTGATGGGGTATCTTTTGAGAGGGGACAAATAGCTGTGGNGTATGCGCTGGCTGGAAGTAGAGCACAGGAAATGGTTAATTCGTTAAGCAGTATATCTGTTGTAAGTGATGGGAAGATAAGCCCAATGCTGTTTGGTCATGGTTTATTATGTTTCTCAACAAGATATAATATTTACACACAGCTCGTTTCTTCGGTGGGAGGAGCAGGAGGGTGACATCCATTTTTTATACTAGGCACCACACTGGTATTAGGAAAACCTGTATGTAAGTATTTAGTAATAACATCTGGAACTCGTTTTACAAATGTGATCAATAAAGCTGGGCATACACTATAAGATAAATTGTCCCAGTCGAAAGATGTAGAATTGCAGGGCAGGCAAATTTCAATAGTTGCAATCAGTATTACAGGTGAGAGATGATGATTCCAGCACAAGTGTAATAACAGTGTAACAGTAACACTGGTCAGTATCTGTGTGCAACATGCATGCAAACACTGACATTCATTTTACCCCCCCCCCCTGCAATTCATCATGGTTTTACCCAGTCTTGAAAAATATTTNGATTGGAACAATTTATCTTGTAGTGTATGGCCAGCTTAATTCACAGGTTTCCATACTAAAGACTGTGTGTTACAGACTCCCCTTTTCTTTATGTCCCAAGCTTTCAATCAGTAGTTTAGAGGACCCCCTGGTGGTTGAAAGACATATAAATGCAAGACACAGATTTTTAGTCCACCTGTTTGAGGCTTTTCATCAGGGAAAAAAGAATAAGGGTATATTTACTAAGCCGCGAGTTTGCAGTGAGATTGGAAAGTGGAGATGTTGCCCATGGCAACCAATCAGATTCAAGCTTTCAATAACAAATTTGAGTTTAAACAGAGGGTTATATCACCATGAGGTGCTGGCAACACTTCAACCACAAAATATTATACAATATACTATAAATATATAAATATCTCAGTCCAATGACCCTTTTCTTCAAAAGTCCGATATCAAACAGGATCTCCAATAGGTATATATCTTCATCCACTTCTCAGCTCCAATGAAAATATATATATACAACCCAGAATAAAACAGAGAGTTCTATATGGTGAAGAATTGTTAAGCAGGATAATGTATAACAGCGGCATGCAGCCTATCACATATCTCTTCTCTTGGACTTAAGCGTATCAGGGAGATCGACTCTGGATGATGTTCACCTGCCGGTTTCTCATTCCATTCTTGCCTTTATAACCTCCCAACACAGGATAACAAACAATAGTGTGGACTGTTTTTTGTAATATATAAGATTTCCCAAAAAATATATAAGAATTTTCCAGCCAAAATTTAAAATGGCTGTGAACTTTAAAATTTTGGCTGGAAAATTTGTTTATTTTTTTTGGAAATAAAAAACGACTATTTATAACTACTATTGGTTGGATCAGCATACCTCTCCGGTCCTTCTGTGGAAAGTTTCAGTTAAGTCCCCGGATACGTGGTGGACGATAAGCTATGATACAAGTGACTACTCGGTGAGTAATATCTCACAAAACTTATATATTACAAAAAATAGTCCACACTATTGTTTGTTATCCTGTGTTGGGAGGTTATAAAGGCAAGNATGGAATGAGAAACCGGCAGGTGAACATCATCCAGAGTTGATCTCCCTGATACGCTTAAGTCCAAGAGAAGAGATATGTGATAGGCTGCATGCCGCTGTTATACATTATCCTGCTTAACAATTCTTCACCATATAGAACTCTCTGTTTTATTCTGGGTTGTATATATATATTTTCATTGGAGCCGAGAAGTGGATGAAGATATATACCTATTGGAGATCCTGTTTGATATCGGACTTTCGAAGAAAAGGGTCATTGGACGGAGATATTAATAGTATATTGTATAATATTTTGTGGTTGAAGTGTTGCCAGCACCTCATGGTGATATAACCCTCTGTTTAAACTCAAATTTGTTATTGATTGTGGGGGGCATTTGGTGTATGTCCTACGGGTTATAGCGGCGAGGCTGCAGGTAGAGAGCAGGCTCCTGGTCTAAATTTTATTATAGATTCAAGCTTTCAGTTTCATTTTACACACTGGAGAATGTGAACTCAAATCTTATTGGTTGCCATGGGCAACATCTCCACTTTCCAAACTCTCGGCTTAGTAAATATACCCCTATGTAGGAAAAGTGTTGTCTTTGCAATATGTTCTCCTCTAGACTATGTATCATATATGTAATGTACACATACAATTGTCCATATCAAATTGACTGTCAAAAACAGGCAGCACCTAAAAGGTTTATGATGGCACCTAGATTTTCCCAAACTTTGTTGAGCCCTGATATACATATATTTAAAACGTGATTTAATATTTAATGATGGCATATTAATAGTATATAATAGGATAAATTAATAAACAACATTAAGTTAATGACATTAATTCCAGAAGTAATTTACATACCAGACACAAGTACCTATCAGTCTAATCCATAGAATTGGAAAATGCATCAGGTGGTTATACTATAATACATACTGCTTACTAAGTCATGTATGTTTACAATTCCATGTCAGATGTCATACTTAACTAGACTCACCAAGTGCTTTACTGATGAATGATACAGTGACTGCCATACAAAATTGTACAGTTATGCAGCATCATTATATATCTTGTCACATTCATGGATTAAGGATGACAACCAGCTATAATTTAAATAGCAATCATTCTGGACAGACAGCATCCAAGATGTTGCTAAATCAGTCCCTAAGAAGTAAAAACCGATTCCAGACAGGAAGCAAAGGCGCATATTATGTTTTTAAACCCTTCTCTCTTAACAGGTTCTTTTATGGAAGCAGAGCAGACTTTCTTAAGACTGCCACGTGTTATGTACTTACTTGTACAGCTTGAAAAACAGCTACAATGGAGGTCTGGACCTCTGGAATGCAACATGTGCAAGACATGGACACACAGAGAGACATCCATGAGACATTTACAACTCCATTTTTAACCAATTGAGTCCTGATGACAAGACTGGAGCTGCCGTGCTTTGGGAGATCCCTCAGGTCTTTAAAGTGATATATAAAAATCTATATCTTTGACAGAAAGTCACATCCATCAAGGAAACGACTTGGTAAAAATGCATAGAAACAGATCACCAAACTCCCCTCTAGCAGACACTTTTAACAAGCATAATATTATTATTTTATACCCAAATATGTGCGTTTGATCATATATTTCCCCCAATGAGGTAGCCATTCATTGAAAAAAGGGTACTTCACGCAAGATATTTTTACATTTCAGCCTCTGCAGACCATCTGTTTATGATTATGTGATGGCAAGCAGAGCCACCACATAAACCATGGCTGTTTTATATATAGAGTTTAAAGCAGATGCTGTATGTTTTGTTATCAGAAATAAAGGGTGAGAAATGAGTTGACAATGCCATAGTGGCACAACACGCTGCAATCTCAGCTGGGTATTTCAATGCCAGGTGAGCACATAAAGAACATCAAAATATTGCAGGTGGTTTCCCACACTGTGCCTGCATGTAAATATGTAACGCATTGTGACCCTCACAGACTATCCAGAAGATGGGTTCACAGTTATTTTATAGCATAGAAAGATCTTCCTCTCAATGCAACCAATACAGGCCTCCCTACTTCCAGTAAACAGAAGGTAGCTAATGGATCTGGTGCGAGTGGCTACACTACAACACTACTGAAGCCTGGATCCTGCCCTTTATGAGTCATCGTTGAAAATGTAAACTTTATAGCTTTGCGTCTATTTTATATTACTCAATTTCCATACACAATGGCTGATGTTTGATTACTTCATATACTGCTATAATAAATATGCAAAGCTGTCATAAATACACTGTACTTCTGTTCTTAATGATTGATGACTTGGACAGTGTAAGTAGGAGCACACAGTTCTATGAAGACAATTTTATTTGATAACCAGGAATGGCCCTATGTAAACGCTTAATGATCCTTTCTGCTAAATTTGAGTGCTGTCAGTATGTCTCGCCGACTCTGGTCAGTATTTCTAGTCTAGGTTCTACTTTTAATTCCTGGCACTAGTGTTATGTCAAATGACACTATTTTCTGCAATACATTAACATTCCCATCACTTTATGTATGACAACACTACATGTAAATGTAAAAGGCACTCAGTACATTTTAAGGTGTCTGAGTTTTATGTCCTTTTAGATCTCAGGCTTACCCCACACATTATATTTTCAAGTTAAAGAAATGAACACAAATGTGAAGGAGGGCAACATCCAGTTTTTACAATATGATACACTGTTCAATTCCTAATTAAGACAATGATGGGAAAGCCGCTTATTAAAGAGATATCTAGACGACAAAGGATTAGGAAATTCAAAACACTACTCCCATCAGCTTTCACTACCATGATGTAAAGCTTTGGGTCATAGAAATAATTAAGTTCAACTTCCTGGACTTTTACCTTTCCTTGAATCCCCTTAGTTTAACAATCACAAACATTAACATTTTGTTCCTGCCTGGTTGTTAAAAATCTTTAAGAGGCAACCACAGGAATGTAAGATGAGGACTTCAAAAATCCTGTTGCTTTAGCAGATGGGTTTTATACTTCTGTTTGCATATAGGACATTTCAAAAAGTATCAGTTTGTAAACAGTACCTACATTCATTTATCATGTAGAAGATCAATTTAGTGCAAAAAAACCCAAAAAGAATGACAAACCAAAGTGCAAAGATGTAAAAAGCATGATGGTGTGTAATGTGAACAAGTTGTTTTTAAGAGCAATAGAAACAACCAAAATTTCAAGAGAAGATTAGAGGATTTTTTTTCAAGTTTTTACATTTACATTTCCCAAAATGTTTACTGAGACCCCCTGGGGGTGCCATGGAACTAGGAGCATTACCCATTTAGTGAGCAATGATGAGCCAGGCAGAAGAACTAGCAGCAGACAAGTGATAAATCTGAGGCCTGGGCCTAGATTTACTAAATTGTGGATGTTGTCCATAGCAACCAGCTCTCCGTTTTATTTTACATACTGGAGATTGTAAGTGAGGACATAAATCAGGGTTGTCGACTATCCCAGAATGTCCGGGAGACTCAAATTTTGGCATCAAAATCGGCATTTCTCCCGAGAACAGGTCTGAGGTATCGAGGCAAGGAGAAACCAGAAATAGGACCAAATGACCTGATTGAGCATCTATAGTTGCCTAAGTACTTAGAATGCTTGGAAACCATTACACTATACACTAAGATAAATTGTTCCAATCTAAGCATTTTTCAAGAGTGGATAAAACCATGTTGAATTGCAGGGGTGGAAAATGTAATTGATTGCAATCAGTATTACAGGTGAGAGATGATGTTTTCTAGCACAAGTGTAATAACAGTGTAACAGTAACGCTGGTCAGTATCTGTGTGCAACATGCAACAATAAAGTATTATCTCTGCATGCAAACACTGACATTCATTTTACCTCCCCTGCAATTCATCATGGTTTTACCCACTCTTTAAAAATGCTTAGATTGGAACAATTTATCTTATAGTGTATGGCCAGCTTAACAATTAAGTTAAACAGCCACACCGTTTAATGAACGGTGACATTAAAATGCATGCTACATGTATTTATACTTCATCAACAATCCATGGCGGCTACACATTAATGATGAAGGGAAACCACCACTGCCACTAGTTAGTCAAGTTGCATGATGGGAGCATTTTATATAAGCAAATGAAAAAAAAATAATTTGAATATTTTTTTTTAAGGAAAATATTTTCATGAGAACCAATGCACTATTGAAAACAAACACTTTTGCATGCAGTAAATGTACACAATGTTTGCAAAAAATACAACATTATATAAATGCCATATCAAGTCATTTGGAAAAAAAAGTTGAATTTAATATTACTGTATTCATACTTTCATAGTATTTTCATTATACTAATTCAGATTTGGCCATTTGCAAAGCAGTGTTAAAACAGTAATGCAGGGTCCATACTGAAGACATGTCACACATTACAATTTTTTAAGGAGATTATTTAACTGAACATGATTGTTAAAGAAGTACAGACTTACACAAGATCGTTCATCGAGTGTTTGAAACGATAATGTGTGTACTCAGCGTTACAGTACAGAAGTAGTATAAAATCATTAAGAAAAACTTATTCCATGTATAATCTCCCAAACACTCATAACAATTGGGTGTATTCCAGATCCTCAACAAAACTGATAGCAGGGTGTAGGTAGGAAGCATTCCAATCTTGTCTAGCAGGTTTCCATGGGCTTTCCATAGTTGTAAATGGCAATAAGCACTCATGAAGCCAATGAGACGCCAATAAATTCTATACTCCATTCTAAGTGAAATAAATGTCCCTGAATTACACAGTTCATGCAAGACTTCCTTATATCACAATTGTAATAATTCAATGCAGGACACATTTATCTGTTAATATGAGTTAGTATACTTCATAAACACATGCACAATACATTAGCTTGGTGTGCCTGAATAAGAAGCAGATAACATTATAGAAAATATATAATCTATACCAAAACTCAATAAACAACAATACTGAAATATAGTCTGCAAAATAGATTTTACAAAGTACAATGTTTCCTGCTACAAACGCCAATATATAGCAAATGTTATAAAAGACAATAATAGTACTGTCTACTAAGAAGCTATTCAACTCTTGACAGCGTCAAAGTGACAAATCATTTTTGGGTTAAGTGCTTTAGTGTCACTTTCCAAAAAGTCCCCCCCCCCCC
>JABWIB010002102.1:42490-53557 GCA_016617825.1 Platyplectrum ornatum | reverse complement strand
ACTATAAGATAAATTGTTCCAATCTAAGCATTTTTCAAGAGTGGGTAAAACCATGTTGAATTGCAGGGGAGGAAAATTTAATTAATTGCAATCAGTATTACAGGTGAGAGATGATGTTTCCCAGCACAAGTCTAATAACAGTGTAACAGTAACACTGATCAGTATCTGTGTGCAACATGCAACAATAAAGTATTCTCCCTGCAAGCAAACACTGATATTCATTTTACCCCCCCTGCAATTCAATATGGTTTTACCCACTCTTTAAAAATGCTTAGATTGGAACAATTTATCTTATAGTGTATGGCCAGCTTAAGTAAAGAATGTTTAAGCTCATTAAAGGGTTAGGTTGGGTTTTGGACAGATGAAAGCTTTATATTAGAAAGCTGGAGAGCGAGCCACCCCTTCTCAAAGGTTTGGGCACTCACCCTTTTTTGGGTTATCTTTAAGGGTGTGGGGGATGTGTTCTGGGGACCACTAAAAAAAAAAAGCTCTGCCCATCCTTAGTAATATTTGGGGCTTGAGTCATTAAACCTCTGCCTCAAGCTTCGATCTGGGGGATCTTCCTGTTCCATCATTCCTGAAGCAATGCCCAATATTCGTGATACTCTTGGGAATTCCAAGAGTGTCGGCATCTCTGTGAGTCAGGGGAGAAATATTTATAGGATGACAAAGATGTCAAAATCATATAGAAAGGGGAAATGGTTAGATTTAGCATCCCTACAACTTTAAATCTACTTGTACCACTGCATATAACGCTGAAATTAGCTTCATCACACATCAATTATTTCTAAGATTCTTCTAAAATAGTAAAGAGCAAAGAGAGAGGGAAAATGTGAAGCAAACTACAGCTGCATAGTAAATGGACCCCCGGGTCTCAGATATAATAGAACTTTGAGAAAACCAGGTCTAATCCAAGTGTATATTTAAAACATACATTATTTTGATATGACCCCAAACCTTCTCATAACCAAGGCATGCTTATCAGTATGTGGCCTTTTCCTACATATCCCCCACCGGATGAGTAAGTAAACTATAAAATGTATGTATTTTAATGTATGCAGACATTTTCACATCAGTTTTGTCAATAGCCATGTCTCCCCCAGCACAGACTGTATCACAGAATAAGGAGAAATGGCATTCATAAAACATTTATAAGTGTAGCACAAGTAGGGCTGTTTGGCAGTTTGTTATGCAAGAAATAAATTAGCATACAACAAAAAAAAACCTAAGAGGCCTCGGAGTAATATTACTGATGTGACTGTTGTCTGGAAATCTGACATTTATCCTTTGTGTGTCAGTGTTTGTGTGAATTCATTACGGAAACTTCACGAGCAAGCGTGGTATAAGTGAAACATTTGAAAAGATATACATCGGAATATAATTGGGGGAAATGTGCAGCCGGCTCTGGACGGGTCTGCTTTAATCCTGGGGGGGATTTGTGTGATAATAAAGAGATTAGTGAAGAAATATTTTGTTTAAACGTGCACATTTTATTTAAATTCCAACGTAATGTATTTGTGACTAGTAAAGACCATTTGATGGGCATGCTTATACCTTCAATGTAGCTTTTCTCTGTGGCAGGGAACTTGGCAAGCAGAGTAATGATGTGGGTTGTTCATACAACAGGCATGTTATGTTCATTTTGTTCTATTTCAGTCATCTGTGACTTTTTTTGTGAATGGTTATTACAGGTTCATCCAATTAAGAATAAACATTTCACTGATCTTTGTAGTAAATACATGGTTAACGCACACTAAATAGAGTTTACAAAACACGAGATGGTTCATTCAGAGCTCTATGTTCTATGTTTGGAGCTCCATTTAGATTACTTGCTGTGTATGCACAGACAAAATCCAAATCCTACCATAAATTTTCCGCAACTCCCTTACTTAAAATGAGGATAGTGCAGAACTCTGAATAGTACTTAATGGCCAAACGTGGTTCTTACATTTACTCCCTACCCACCACACAGTTCCTGAGTACTGAAGTCTTGATCCTTAAGTCTGCATGAAAAACAATGTTGTAATTTCCACAGTCTGGACCAAGTCCTATATTATTGAAATATAGAAATATACATTTCCAGTACACAATGGACAACCATTGGATTTTTGTTCAGTCCTGTTGCATAATTCCCATCTGATTTTAGTTGGACAGTCTCAATATTGGAACATTAACAATGATGGGATTCATGGACATATATTAAAGTAGATTTGGCATAATCCTACCTCCTGCACATGGAATCCCATTTGGAGATGTCTTCTCCAATGTATTCATCATAGGAGTTACATATAATATTCATCTGGAAAAATCATTGTATATCATGGGTAGTATCATATTTGTACTAGTCTTTTAATATTGAGCAACCTGTTCTGGTCATTCCATATATTAGACAAATACATGTACAAGAGTACACTATAAACTTCAGTGAACACTATCTGACATAGCAGAGTATGAATGCTCCATGCTGACTCTTTGAAGTCAGATCAAATATAAAGGAGGTAAGGATAACATTTTATACAATTGCTATAGCTGAACTGCTTAAAAGACACTCACAATCCCTTCCTATCTCTTACAAGCAATAACCTTTTTTCATGCTTTGGCTATAAGGACAAGTTTGGAAAATTGTTAGATACATAGGAATTTTTTTCTTACCCGTTCCAATAGAATCAAAGTAGTTTTTCGCAGCCATCTCCTTTGTCTTCCAGTGTTTTCTTGAGCTTCACATGGCTGTATCCTAGTTTTCTCAGTTGTTGATAGTAAATAGTTATTGTGTGCTATTTCTTGATAGACTTTGTCTTTCTGTTCACCACAGGAGGAGCCAATCACCTTTTGTGAGGAAACCTTTGTGTCCCATCGTTCCAGTGGGATGAGACCATTCCTCCAAAATGCGATCCAGCTACAGCTTTTTAAACAGGTAACTACTGAATAAACTACACTAAACCATGAAGAGGTAAAACCCTTTAGCAGTTTTTAATCTATGTCTGTTAGTTCATAGATGGACGTCTTGACCTGCTGAACACCGGAAATGGATTCAGTGATGTGTTTGAAGAAGAGATCAATATGGGTGAATATGCAGGTGAGAATATTAGAGCAATACATATTAGCTGTGTTTCCTGGTGGTAACAGTGTTCCAAAATTCATGTTGCCAATTATTGAATAACCTTCAAATCACATGAAGTGCTTGTTGCTTAGAAGTATCATTATCTTAATAGAGCATGTTAATTGTTGATGTTGCATTCGTTATTTCGAGATTTAAATAACACATAGCATCAGCATTACTTACATGTTCTCCATCATGAATGCTCAGAGGAAGTTTATCTATGAGAGCTATCAGGCATGTAGGGTTTCTAGTGTCTCACACTGAGATCTATATGGTATTTTGTTGCCAAATTTGAACTTTAAGTGACTTTCTAAAAACTGGAGTGGTAACACTGATATTTAGAGATCTGAGGGCAAGTCTAGCATTTATCTCAGGTGATGCAATTGCCGCTGATGTCTCATTTTATAAAAATGGGGTTATATGGGGCTATATGGGGTTCTACCTTCCCCTTGATAAATGGATATAGTATAATATATATAAGAGAGAAAAGATATTTATATTAGCCGGTCACATTTATTTCATTTGATTTATATTTGATATGTCTTATGTACTCTCAGTTTTATGTACATTTACTACCATTTCAATATAAGTTTAAGAAGGTTGGAAGGGTTTTATCACTTCATTTATACATCAGTGCAGTCTTTTCTCTCTTATATATATTATACTATAGGGAGCTAACGTTTAGGGTAGTGAAAGGGGAGAGTAAGAATAAAAATGAGTGATTCAAAAAAATGTATTATTATTGCTCAAGGATTGTGTCTTTGTTGTTGGCCTGTTTTGAACCACACCTCGTGTTTATTGCATATTTTAATTTGATTTGTTTCTCTGTACAGGAAGTGACAAGTTGTACCATCAGTGGTTGTCAACAGTAAAAGTAAGTTTGCTTTTCATTGTGTTTGTTGGAGTGCACAGATTTTTGTATTTGGTTTTTATTTTAGCATTGATTGTCTTGACAACATTATACATATCTGTGAATAATAAATGATAGGGCGGTATATTATTACCCCCTTATAAGAAGGACACCATGGTAACAAGGTTTATTTGAAAGCACCGTTTGATATGGTGATATAAATTGAATGTAATAATTAAATGGATCCTTAAATAATTAGGATTATATTTACCTATAANTCACATATCTTCACACCAATAAATCTTCTCCACTGTGCAATGCATGTGTGATGATGACAAATATACTTTTCTATTGGCTCCACAGACACAGCAGAATTCTGTTACTCTAACGTTCCACGGATCTGGTGCCCCTTATGCTGGCCATACACTAGGCCGATACCGGGTGGGATGATGCNATGCGTGCCTGCAGCACATCGCTCCCAATTTCATGTTCATCGAATGTACACCAGTTACATTCAGTGATGGATTTCACTGGTGTATGGCCAGCATTTAGGCTTATACATGCGTTGTAGGGACACCATCCTTAAGGTGTTTTGTTCAAATGAACACCTGTCACTCCTTGTCCTAAACTGTAATGTCATAACCTTAGTACACGAAGGGAACTGAGGAGAGTTTTTTTTCGTGGTTGGGGGGAGGGGGTATTGTTTTATTTTTGTTTTTTGTCTTTATTTTATTTTTTTTACTAAGCAGTATATAGCTTTTCATTTGTATGTTATTGTGTATGTAGTTTCTTTTCTCATCCATTCCACTAAAAAGCCTTTTATACAATGTGCATAAATGTAAAAGTGTGAATACATGGGCATAATGTTACAACAATCTGCACAACTTGCAATCTTATATATCAAATGGAAAAGTAAATGAAGCTGCTAAAATCAAAATATGTTGCTTATTTCATAGCGGGTTTCCTATACAAAGTAAATGAACTATTCATAGGAAGGTGTTGATTATATTCTCATATTATTTAGCTTCAAGTTCGTGTGGCGAATATGTTGTGTGTGTGTGTGTGTGTGTGTGTGTGTGTGTGTGTGTGTTGCTGTGAGCTTTACTGTGCATATGGGATTCTTTCATATGTTACAATGCCTGTGCTCCATTGCAGAAAGGGAGTGGGGCCTTTATTAACACTATGAAGACCAGAGCCAATCCTGCCATGAAAAATGTGTACAAGTTTGTAAGTATCACACTGTCTTAATAGTTGGTTCTGACATATCCAGCCTATATACAATATAATCACATACAGGCATATAATTTCTCACTTGACACTGATTGTTCTGTTAAACACCTTAAATGTTTTCTACTCAAAAGCGTCACATTGGACCAGATCCAGACTTTATAATAAGAGACNAAAGTTACACCTGGATAAAACCATGATGGATTTCAGGGGAAACAAAATGCTTTTGCTTATTACACACATATNCTGACCTGTGTTCTTCTTCTCTTCTTTTTCTTTTTTGCATAATTTTGTGTGAGAATGCAGTCATTTCAGAAGATTATGTCCTGATAGTTTGTTATTGTCCTATTTAGACTTATTATGGTCTCCTTTCATGCTGGAAGACAACCACCAATAGCCCTTTAGTTTATTTGAATACCATATATACTCGAGTATAAACCAATTTTTATGCTGAAAGTGACCCCCTCGGCTTATAATCGAGTCTAAAAAAAAATGTGCTGACACTGACACTGACAGGCAGCATGACACTCATACACCACACTGAGTCCACAGAGCTGGCACAGACATGATAGTGTGCTGTATAGGTTACAGGAGCTTCACATTGCCTTATATGCCTTATATTAACATGCAGGAAACATGGGGACAATAGAGACATATAGTGGAAGATCTAGAGACCAGAGACAATGCAATCTTATGGGGGTAATGATCCATCAGTGCCATGAGTAACACAAGCCTTTCGCAGTGGTGATATACAGACATACTGGGGGGTCGGCTTATACTAGAGTCAATAAGTTATCCCAGTTTTTTTTTAGGTGAAATTAGGTGCCTCGGCTTATATTCGGGTCGGCTTATACTCGAGTATATACAGTACTTTATAGTTGTCAACGAATATAAATGTCACTTATACAAACAATACAGTTAATAAGTATCACATAGTACTGTGAAAACTTTCTAGCGTTATATTCTCTTTGCAGACTGCATTCATACAAATATTTAGCGGTGCATGGAAATAATAATTATTTTAGTATAGATTGTGCAGTTTACTTTCATTTTCATGGCAATATGACTATGACCAGGATTAAATCTAAAGATATTCACAAAATAAACAAAAGGTGTTTCTCCAGGGGAATTATTCTCCACATTCTAGATATGTTGTGTGGACAAAGATAAAGATNCAATAATGTTGCTGTGGCAAATACTGTTAGCGGATACAGTCAGTTCTGAGAAGCATAAATAGTGTTAAATAATATTTTCTGTCCACCAATTATACATAGTGGCACTTTTCTGGTGTAGAACTGTGTAAAGTTTTCCCTGATATTGTTATGAAGCTGGATAATGGAGCTCATTGTGGATAATGGAGTTCATTGTGTAGGTTAAAGAAGGAACAAGTTTAATCTCTTAATGTGTTTTAACGCTGAGAAAATCAGTGACAGAAAATGTAAGTGGTTTTGAGTGTTGTATATTGTCACCAGTTATACTATTTTTACAGTTCTTTTTTTACAGTTCTTTTTTTTTAATCATTTGCTTTTAAGAATTATAGCACTGTCCCTTTGTAGATCGGGCCTAAATTTAGGAAAAGTAGAGATGTTGCCCACAGCGACCAATCGGATCTGAACTCACATTCTACAGTAAAATAAAATTGAGAGCTTGAATTTGATTGTTTGCTATAGACATGCTTATACCACAGTTTAGTAAATTTATACCCAGGGATTCTCAGTCAGTTGTACATCAGTGGCATTACCAGGGTTATTGAATCCCGGTACAAAAAAAAATTCCAGCCCATTCCCCAATATTTTTAACCCATGTGTGCATATATGTATACTGGTATATAATTTAATTCACTGTGTGTCTTTCAGGCTAAGGATCATGCCAAAATGGGAATTAAAGAGGTGAAAAACCGCTTGAAACAAAAGGTACTTCAATACTAACAGATAGAAAGTCATGAGTTTCATCAGATTACTGCTTGTGATATTGGTGTGATGGTTAATACTCTATGTACGTGTCTGGATCTCCTTATCATCTCATAGAAAATGCTTTAAGATGAGTTTATTGAACCAAATGAACAGTCATCTCTGAACAGGCCGAGCTTACCATGTCTCCAATTCCCTCTAGAATAATACATTCTACGTCTAAGTTTATCCATGTGGTCTTATTGTCATATATTTATTTCTGTAGAAATTGTTAATGTTTTAATTTTCTGTTTCTGTTCTCCTGCATGACCTCAAACATTTAGGTCACCATTTTGTGTCTTGTTTAAGATTCAAATCGAAACCGGGAACAAACCAAGCTCAGGGCAGAATGTTGATTAAGTCTGCAAGGTCAACGCCAGGAGATTCAATACACTGTGCACAGAATACATATACCTGCATCCTATGTCCTATGCTACATACAGACACAAGAGCAACTGCAGGGAACTAATCACCCATCTCATACATCATAATCATTACTGCCTCTGAAAGACTCTACACAATCCATATGTTAGTATAGAATTACATTCATACATATATAAGATGATTTATTGGAGGCACTATAACCTCCGAAATGTATTTGCATAATTGCATAGAGAAATGTATGTGTTAAATATTATATCCATACCCCCAAATGACTCCACACACACACCCACCCGCATTTAGATTGACAGCAGACCTCTGGAAGGAGGCATATGAATGAATATTTAATTACCTTTAAATTATATTACATTAGAAAAGCTGATTATGATATTGGATTAATACTGAATTTCTGTAAATTATATTAGATTTGGATCTTTGATTTCCTGCATTTATACATAATACATTGTTTCAAATGAATTGTGATATGAACCCAATGACACATGGGGCAACCTTGTATTGAAAACCAGTCAATCAGTATGTGGCAAGTGCTTGGAATATTTTAAACAATGATAAGGGAAAATTGCCCTATAGGTCTATATATATTTTAAACACACACACACACACACTTAATCAGAAATCAATATTGCAATATACAAATCATACAATTTATGGGTTTCTGTTTCAGCTAAGAAAAAATATACATAAATGGTGCATCATTGTAACCTACCTTTGCTTCTGTTACCAAGTGTGTATTTGTGTGTTTATCAACTTTCCCCTCCCCACCATATGTAACAGACATCCACCCACACATGCACACTCACACAATATGTATTACACATACATCATAACTAATTTGTACAAAATACTTTCACACACATACCTAATATGTAAAGACACGCGCACAGTGTTCTTAATATGTACACCCACCATAAGTAATACATACAGTCATATGTTGCATAATACTTACATACACAGCATACATTATATGTACACACACCAGGTGTATACATACACACACCAAGCATAATTTGTACACACACCCACACCAAGTGTAATTCATACACACTAAGCATAATAATACATACACATACCAGACTTAATACATGTACACACATCAGACATAATGAGTGCACAAACACACATTTATGGTTCTAGTAGTTGCATGATGAATGTGGATCTGCATTATATATTATAAATAAACAATTAAGAATTTTAAAATCACTGCTTAAAGGTAATGTGTTATTTGGTATATATATCTATATGCTAAATAAATATATAATGTAACAACGTCCATGTTTGCGTACATTTTTGGAATCCTATTAGTGTTTTAGTTTTGCTTAATATGTGTATTTGAGTCTTGAGTGCTGGCACTGCTAATGCTGTGTGCCTCTGACTGGACATTTAGGTGTCTGTCAGGTCTGCCACAAGAATAGACTTTCAGCATTGGATAGATACCAGTCAAATCACAATTGTTAAGGTATATGTCAATTTTTTAGACTGTCAGGTATTTTGCTATGTTTGAGAAACATCAGTCTGATCGCTGTCAATGGTAAGACTGTCAATTGGACATGTATGTGTTGATGTCCCTGGCATCTGTCAATGAAGACTCTGTTAACCTCACTCTTTAGGCTGAAAGTGTCATTGTAATGTCCTTCAGTCTTATATCTGACAGGTGTCTACAATTCATTTTAATGTTGTACAAGACCTGCTTATATAAACTGGTTGAATCACTGGTAAATATCACTAGGGGCATTATATACAGAGGTCAGATTATGTGTGATAAAACAGTGGCACAAATTCATTTGCTAAGATGATTCTTATCCAGCTATAAGAACTTTTGTAGTTCACGTCTGATATTACTAAAGCCATAGTAAATTTACTGAACTGATTTATTTCAGATAAAAACTACGAAGAATAAATGTGTTTAAGTGGTAAAACAGGGATGCCGACTCCCTCTAAATTTCCAGCAAATTACGGATTTCAGGCATTGCTCCATCACTCCCAGGAGTGCAAGTGAATCTCCAGTACAGGAGCTTGAGGCAGCAATTTAATAAAAATCGTTGCCCCAAGCCCCGAGGGTTACTAAGGCTAGACGGGCTTGATTACATGAAATCGAGCCCATTCTTTATCTTGGGTGTGTCTTAATTTGCATAAGTCACACCCTACTCTTAAGCTGCTGTATCTTTGTTTTTCTCAGGAGGGAGAAGCAAGATGTCTGCAGCCCTGACTTAGTAGAATAAATGTAGTTTTGGTTGGACATGAGTATCTAATATTATAAATCAGACATGTGATATGGTAATCTGATTTGCTGTTATTCTTTATTTTTAATGTAATGTAGCATAACATTATGTGAGTGGATCATGATACAAATGGAGGGAGTGATGTACAATGGAAAGGAATGGTGATTGCTTGTGAAATTGAGAGCTTGAGAGAGTGTGTTACTGGTGTCATTAGGCAATTAAGTCACCTAAAGCAGCAATGCTAACCAGACATGCTCTTCTGATACTTTGCCCTTTGTGAGTTCCTTCAAATATACTCATTATTGTTGTTGGGTGCTTTACTCATCTCCCCAAGTCATGCCTTAATATGGCAGTACCATACCCTATGTTACCCCTGTAATTAGAATTTAGTAGATATTCACCATTTTCTCCTCACCGTCTGCCATTTTGTTCTTTTAGGANTTGACTGAAAATGGCTGCACTGTATCCACAGAAGAACCTCTTCCAAGGATGTCGCCTTCACCATCTGCCGAAAAGAAAGATCTTAAAAACCGGGAGGAGAGACGCCCCATCACTGTACATTTTGGTCAGGTGAGTTACTGATATATANAAGTCATATATATAGGTCATATATAAAAAAAAATAGCAAACATAGAAAGTGACGGCAAGATCCACATGGCACAGTCCAGTCTGTNCATTTATTTGTATGGGACTCAAAATACCCTATTGCCCTCATGTTGTACCACACCTCTCTCTCTAAAACATGCCCCCCTCCTCCACATGGTGACATCCCTTGATATATTTGAAATCTGGTATCATATCACCCNTCTCACTTCTATGTTCCAAGCTGTACATATTTAGTTGCTCTAGTCTCTTTCCATATACCGGTTTTTGTAGGTCATACGATGTACCATTTTGGTTGCTCATCTTTGCACTTATCAAATAAATGAATGAAAAAGTTTAGTACTCAATATTAGATTGGTCTCCTAAGAGCCTGGCTCTTTATTTTCAATACTTACTGATGATAATATGCCTATTGAATCTCGGCAAGGAAGAGGCTCATGTAAACATGGGAACAAGACAATACATGAGATTGCAGGGGAGAGCATCCCAAACTTTCTCAGTCAAAGCACTTTTAGAGTCTCTATAATTTTCCAAGGCTCGCCTAAGACAAAATCATTTCNNATTTTTTANGATTTCAAGTCAGAATAGTGTAATNACTATTTAGGTAAAGACAGTAATACTTCGGTTGATATCAAGTCTTGTGTTGCTCCAATACAAGATGTAAAATTAACTTTACAAGATGTTAAATAACTTTAGCAACGTGGCACCAAGTAGGAA